>JAADXX010000537.1:0-20215 GCA_023338025.1 Phytopythium oedochilum | reverse complement strand
CTTGGCGTTCGGGAGTCCCCACAGCGTCCCGATGCATGCGGCGTACAGCATGGGCATGAAGACCTCCATGTACTCTACGAAGAGGAGTACTTCTGCGGCGAAAAGTAGCTGCAGGGTCTGCTCCAGGATGCGGGCTTGGTCTCGTCGCTTGACAACGATGTTGTCGATTGGAACGCCTCGCGAGTCGCTGTTGGTCGCGTTCTGGTATTGTGGCGGCGCCAAGGACGTGTTTGGCATTATTTCAGGCGACGCAGCCTCTCCAACGCCAGCGTCCCGCTCCTCGTTATTGAGATCGCGGTTCGTTGTTTCCAAGTCGAGCGTCGCGCTCTTCGAACGAGCCAAAGCAGCATAGACCTTGCTGTTATTCCTGCTCGACCGACGCCGCCGCGAGAGTCCATACCGGGGAGCCGTTGAAGGCTTTGGAGTGTTGCCGACCTCCACAATGGCGCTATCGCACCAAGACTGGCCACCTCTCGCCGTGGGAATGAACTTGCTGAAGTTCAAAAGCCGCCGCCCTCGGTGCTCTCAATACAGGTGAGGCCGAAGGTAGACAGAGACCACCTGGACCGTTGCCTTCGCCAAGACGCGATCCAGAGGCACTACAGACGGGGTGCTGGATCTGCGGACGGCGTACGAACTCGGCCGACGCCGGCGCAGCAGTCACCGCCACAAGGCCTCGATCTCGCACGCGATCGAGCCAAGCGCGCTCTTGAGAGGTGACTGGCCGCGTCCATCGAGCCCTAAGCTCCAACGCTGAATCATCGAGCGCGCAGAGCTCTGTCTGGCGTAGGCCCGAGGTAGTGCACACTGCTCCAGTTCGTCGTCAGCGTCACTGCGAGACGCTTGGACGATCTTGAACGAGGTCTCCAGCGTCGACCGCGTGTCTCCGGCGTACTCGTGGGTCATGTACGTCTTGAACTCGACCATGGCTTGCAGCAGGTCCAGGAGCATGATGACCGCGACCATGAACCCGGTGTGGACGTACTGCAAACACAAGGTCTGGTAGAGCGAGCTCGAGATCTCGACCATGCAGATGGTCACGTCGGCCGAGATGTCGTCGAGCCTGCGCGAGAACTTCCAGAGCTGGTGCTTGATGGAGAAATTGACCGCGGGGAACAGGAAGATCATGCCGAGCTGCGCCGTGTACGGGATCTTGGCGAAGACGATGGAGAGGCCGAGCAAGAAGTAGAAGAGCACGAGCTGCGCGGTGACCACGGGCATGTACCTCTTGAGCCGGTGGAACTCGCGAGCAAAGTCGTCCTTCGCCAGTATAAAGTGGTAGACGACGCACAAGATGCTCCACGGGGGCACGGCGAGCAGCTCGCGCATGGGGACGGGGAACTTCCACGTGAAGGCGAGCGTCGTCCAGATAGCCTCGTTGGTGACCGCGACACAAACCCCGATCAGCAAGCACCGGGCGTGTGTGTACGAGCTGTTGAGCGCCGTGAAGCCCATGGCCTGCTTGAGCGCGAGCAGGATGACGTACGTCATGAGCGAATGCGAGAAGGCCGAACGCAGGAAGGTGGTCGCGTGCTGGTCCACGCTGCGTCTCGGGTCGCGGAGCTCCATGCTGTCCAGGAGAACGAGCGAGAGCAGAGTGGGCACCGGCGTCAGGACGATGACGGCGACGACGCGGAAGACGCTGGCGGTCTCCTGGTACTTGTGGAAGGCGCAGAGCTTGTCGACCGAGTATCGGCCAAGGTACTGGTGCTCCGACTTGAGCTGGTGCAGCGCGTGCGCTGCGTCTTTGAGCCGGGTGAGCGTGCGTTGGATGCATCCTACAGCCATCTTCCCAGCCATCAGGTCGGAACGTTCACAACACTCCGGGTTACAACAGCTTGGCCGATCCAGTTGTGCGCTGTCGATGCGTGGAAGCCATTGGCGACCACGTCAAGTGGCGTGGCATGTGACGACTGAGGAGTTCGGCAGGGATCAGAACGACAGCGGACGCTGGCCACCATGAAGACGAAAACGCAGGCGCCCTTGGATGCGGCAGGACCTTACCAGGTGTCTGATAACTATACCAGCGCTGTAAATGGAGGCAGGCGAGTCTTTTCGGCGCGACCAAGCGCGAAACTGCGGCGTCTTGGCACTTTGGCAGCTCAAGGAAGCGCGACGAGCAGGAACGTCCGGTCTATTCCTGTGGCCGTGGCCGCGGCGTCCCCGCTCCTGGTTCACGCTGCGTCTGGCTCGGCGCGCCGCCGCTCCAGGACGATCGCCTCGGCGAGCTCCATGATGCGCAGGGCGTCGGCGAACCGGTCGGGCGGCATCTCGGCGAGCACTCTGGCCACGCGCCGGCCCATGGCGTCGGCCAGCTGGAACTGCGCCATCGTGTCGACCACTGCGGACGGCGCCGACAATCCCTGGGCCTCCGCCGCCGACAGCTGATCCGGGAGCGCGTCGTCTCGCCTGTCGAGCAGGTCATGGACGCGCTGGCTGAGCGGCGGCGCGTCGTCCTGCGGCCGGCTGTCGGCCTGGTGCTTGAGCCGCGTGAGCAGGTTCTGCACGTCCTTGACGGTCGGCACGCAGCTCGAGTGCTGCATGACGTACGCGCGTATGTCCCTGGGCTTGACGCCGGCGCGCCGCATGAGCTCGACGCACTCGAGCAGCGCGTCCGGCAGGTTGACGCGCGTGTTGCTGTACTGGCCGAAGGTCTCGCGGTCCAGCGCGTGGTTGTGCGCCAGCAGCGCGCGCGTGACGCGCACCTCGTACACGTCGCGCGCCGCGTCCGCGAGCTTCAGGCACGCGTTGATCTGCGCGTCGCAGCGCCGCGCGCGCACCTCCTGCCGCGAGCGCTTGCCCGTCCCGCGCGGCACGTACGCGCCGCTGTGCGTGCACACGAGCGTGACCGAGTAGTTGGCGTAGTGCTCGGGGATGAGCCGCGCGGCCGGCGGCGTCAGCGGCGACGGGTGCGGATGCGCATGCGGGTGCGGATGCGGTGGCGGCGGCGACTCGCGCAGCGCTTTGGCGCCGTCCGCGCGCTCCGAGACGCGCCGGTTGCGCAGACTGACCGACGTGGACGTGCGCTTCCGGAAGAGCTGGAAGGTCGAGCGGAAGTACTCCTCCATGTACCGGTCAAACGCGGCCCAGGACGCGAACGCGCGCCGCGCGAGCGGCTCGGCCTCGACCAGGACGGGCCGCGCGCGCGGGTCGCCCTCGCCCTCGGCGTCCGCCATGTCGTTCGGGTGTTGCTGCTTCCTGGAAGAATATTACTTACAGTATCGGTAAACGTTACGTTCATTACGGTTAGGTTGCGTTGGAATGGTAAATAACCGTGCGGAACTCCTCTGGAAAAGCCAGAAAACGAGGCGGGGGGATACAACATTCAAGTGTGCACGAAATGGCAGCGTGACTATGTCGAGTGAAGTGCGTGTATGCAGTAACACCCTCGAGTAAGCCCAGTTTCGACCAAAGAGGCATATAGTTACAGTTCGCAAACGCCACCACGCGCGTAGAATAAAAAGTGTTTTGACGTAACGTGCCTCCTTCACCGCTCGGGAACGGCGATCGGGTGTACTTGCGCGGCGGCTCGATCGCTCCGCGCTCGCTCGCTCCCCTCCGCTTCCTCTCTCTCTCTCTCTACGCGCGTGGCGTCTCCCGGCGGGCAGCATGGCGCTCCACGACGGCCTGGTGAACTGGCCGCTGCTGTTCGGCTGCATCCTCGTGGCCTTCGGGCCGATCTCGGCGCTCTTCTTCACGGTGATCGCTCGGCGCGCGCAGCTCGTGATCCTGGCGCTCGCCGGCGCCTTCACGTGGATGGTCGCGGTGCTCGTGACGGCCACGATATGGCAGATCCCGGACGTCAAGACGTCGCTCGAGGCGACCGTCGTCATCGGCGTCGTGGTGCAGGAGGGCTTCCGCTTCGTCTTCTTCCGCCTCTACACGCGCACGGAGCAGGCGGTGCACGCCGTGACGACGTCCAAGCACCAGTTGCCGCTCAACGACGCCACGTCCTCGCTCGCGGGCGGCGTCGGCTTCGGCCTCATGCATGCGCTCATGATGTACGGCAGCATGCTCGCGGGCTCGACGGGCGCGCGCGGCGCCGCCTTCTCGAGCGCCTGCGAGGCCATCCCGCTCGTCCTGGCCGCCGCCATCTCGACGCTCGCGCTCACGCTGCTCGAGGTCGCGCTCATGGTCGTCGCCTTCGACGCCTACCGCTCCAAGTCGCCGCTCCGAGTCGCCGCCGTCGCCGTCGTGCACCTCGGCGTCGCTCTGTCGGTACGTGTCTGTCTGTCTGTCATAACCTGCTTGTGTGGGATCCACATGGAGAGAGAGAGAGAGACTGACGATGGCGGTGGCGACGCACGCAGGCGCTGGCCAACAAGGAGACGAACGGCTGCCGCGTGTCCATCCCGGTGCACTACGTCGGCGCGCTGGTCGCGGCCGCGGGCGCCGCGGCCATCCTCGCGCGCTCCAAGAAGCAAGGCGGCTTCTAGACCCGCGACGCACGCGGCGAGGCTCTCTCGCGCGGCTGTCGACGGCCACAGGACCCTCAACGCGTTCCATTTGCTCCGCTTTGTGCCTTCATGCATGCCCTGCTGTCTGTGTGTGTGTCCTCGCCGCCGCTAGTACCGCTCGTCGCGTGCGCTTGCTATCCCAGCCGCAGGGCCGAGGGGATGTGGGCCAGACACGCCTGGCGCAGCACGTCGTCGTCCACGTGCGCGGCGAGCGACGCGCGGTGCCAGCGCTGAAACTGCTCCACGGCCTGCTCGACGAGCATCTCGAAGCCCTGGATGCACTGCGCGCCGCGCGCGTGCGCGTGCGCCAGCATGGGCGTGACGGGCGGCATGTAGGCCGCGTCCAGGACCACGAGCTCGCGGGTCACGAGGTGCTCGGGCAGCTCGAAGCCCGCGGCCGCCGGGACCGTGCTCACCACCACGTCCACGCGCGCGAGCGCCTCCGGGGTGAGCGCCTCGAGCGCCACGGCGTCGAAGCGCGCGGCCACCTCCCGCGCCTTGCTCAGGGTCCGGTTGAACACGAACAGCTCGCGCACGCCCAGCTGCCGCATGGCGTACGCCGCCGCCATGGACGTGCCGCCCGCGCCGACCACGAGCGCGCGTAGCTCCGAGCCCGCGCGGCCCGCCAGGCGCTTGCGCACCGGCCGCAGGATGCCCAGCCAGTCCGTGTTGTCGCCCCGCCAGCGGGCCTCCGAGTGGCCGGCGGCGTCCTCGCGGATGACCGTGTTGACGGCGCCGATGTCGCGCGCGGCCGGCGTTAGCTCGTCCAGGAACGGCATGACGTCCACCTTGAGCGGGATGGTCACGGACCCGCCGCCGAACGCCGTGTGGGGGGCCCGCATGCGCGCCACCAGCTCCTGCACGTCCGCCGTGTCGTGCAGGCCGTAGCGGAAGGCCGAGGCGAGGCCCGCGGCGCGGAACGCGGCATTGTGCATGTCGGGCGACGGCGACTTCTGGATCGGGGACCCGAACAGGAACAGCTCGCGCACTGCGCAGACACGATCGGGTGGTTGAGGTCGTCGCGGTGGTGGAGACAGCAGAGCAGGCACGAGTCAGTGTGAGCAGCATGTATTTCGCCCAACACGCGCGCGCGTCAGTTGGTTAGTTACCTGGGAGGAGGCCGAGCTGCGCGCGCAGCGTCATGATCTGCGCGACCGAGAGCTGGCCGGGCGCCGCGGCAGCGGGCAGCAGCGGGTGCGTCACGGGCGTCAGCGTGCGGTTAAGCACGCGCGCTAGCTTGCCGGCGTCCGTTGTGCACAGCGAGATGACGGGCATCTCGTGCTTCCACATGCGCGCGAACGCCTTGGCCACGCCGTCCACCATGACCGCGTCGTGCGGCGAGTACGCCTTGACGACCACCTTGACGATCTGCACGCGGCCCTGCGCGTAGCACTCGCGGAAGATCCCCTTGACGTCGTCCTCGGAGCTCGGCGACTGCACCGCGTGGTACGACGAGATGATGGCGCTGCGGCCGCGACGCGCAACAATGTCGTTGCGCGCCTTGATCGACCAGCACGTCTCGACGTCGACGAACTCGCAGCCGAGGCGCACGCCCAGCTGTAGCAGCTCGAACATCTTGGCCTCGGCGCCGTCCGGGAAGCTCCCGCCCTGGTGCTGCGAGCGCACCGTGAAGATGACCGGCAGCGGCGACAAGGCGCGCAGCTGCGCCACCTGCGCCTTGACGAACTCGAGGTCGTCGAACGACCGCAGAAGGTCCACGCGCAGCTCCAGCGCGTCCACGCCCGTGGTGATCTCGTCCAGGATCGGGCGAGCGTCGTTCACGTCCGGGAACGTCAGCGACAGGAAGAACGTGTCGGGGAGGCACACCGACCGGTAGTCAAAGCTGGTCGGCAGGCTCGGAACCACCACGTTCAGGAACCGGTAGAAGTCCCGGTTGATGCGATCGTAGTCAACATCGCCGGCGTTCACAATGAACTCGTACGTCGCGCTGCGACGGTAAAGCGGATCGCGGCGGGCCCAGACGTTCGCGTGTGAGTCGCCAAGTGACGGGCGGTTCGTCTCCGTGTCCAGGTACGCGAGCACGTCCGAGATGGAGCGGTTGACGTGGACCACGTACGGGTACTTGGCGAGAGCGTCGACGATCGCGGGCGTCTCCACCACGCCACCGCCGCACGAGATGATCGTGTTACTCGGCGGGTTCGCGATCAGGCGGAGGAGCAGAGCGCTCTGGCGCTCGCGGAACGCCTCCCACGTGCCGTTGTGGCGCGCCACGAACGCCGCAATCGACTCGCCAAACTCCTTCTCCAGCTCCTGGTCCGTGTCCAGCAGCGCCAAATTCAGCTCCTTTGCAGCCGCTTTAGCCAGCGAGCTCTTGCCGGCGCCGCGCATACCGACCAAGAAGACACCGGGAGCAGCGCCGCTCTGCGAGCTCTGCTCCGCCTCCGTCTTGTCCACAACGGGCTGCACCGTCAGTCCCAAGTGCATCTGCACGTGGTCCCAGAACTCCGGGTACGTCTTGTCCGTGCACTCTTTGTCAGTGATGATGACGTCCTTGACGACAGAGCCAAGCACAGCGAAGCTCATCGCGATGCGGTGGTCATTGTGGCAAGCGATGAACGCCTTCTTCAAGTGATCCGTCTTCCCGGCCGTGCCTTTGATCCAAATACCGTCCGGCAGCTCGCCGCACTCGACGCCAAGTTGGCGCAGACCCGTGACCATGACCTCAATGCGGTTGCACTCCTTGACACGCTGGTTGGCAATACCAGTGATGTTCGTCGTGCCATCGGCCACCGCCGCCAGAGCGACGGCCGTCATGAACGCGTCCGTCATCGGCTCCATGTCGATGTCGACTGCCTTGAGGGGAACGCCAGCCGGTGGGCCAGTAACCGTGGTCGAGTGCGCGTCCTGCGTCGTTGTGCAGCCCATGGCGCTCAGCAGCGTGTGGAACGCCGCGTCGCCCTGCAGACTCTTGCTCCCGAGAGCCTCGATGGTCACCTCACCACCCGTAATGGCAGCAAACGCAAGCGGGTACGTCGCCGACGATGCGTCGACTTCGACGCTCACCTCCGGCGGGTTCTTGTACACACCACACGGCACGCGGTAGCGGTTCGGAGCCAGCGTTTCCACAGTAACCCCGAACTCCTCCATAAGCTGCGTCGTCATCTTGATGTACGGCAAAGAGATCGGCTGCTCCTCGTCCAGCTCCAGCACAACGGGTTCCTTGGCGTACGGCGCGCTAATCAGCACAGACGAAACGTACTGGCTGCTGACCTTGGCCGCGAGCTTCACGACGCCACCCTTAAGGCCCGTGCCCCGAACGGCGAGCGGCGGACAGCCTTCTCCTTCAAGGTATTTAATGTCGCAGCCGTTCGAACGAAGTGCCTCGACCAGCGGCGCGATCGGACGCTCCTTCATGCGAGCGTTGCCCGTGACCACGACATGGGACGACGGCGACGAGCCTTCCGGAATCAGCGTCATCGCGCTTGTCAAGAAACGAGCAGCCGTACCGGCATTGCTGAGGTATATCTCTTCCCCGTCAGCAACCGCGGAGAACTTGCCGCCGGTGCCCTCAACGACGAGAACGGCGCCATTGTCTTCCCACGAGAACTTGGCGCCGACCTTTTGCAGCGCGTTCATCATGACTTGCGTGTCGTCCGAGTGCAGCAGGCCAGAAATACGGCACGGGCCGGCGCCGAGGGCGGCCATGAGCAGCACGCGGTTTGAAATCGACTTGGAGCCAGGCACACGGATCTTTCCCTGCGCGCGGCGACCCGGCAGCATCTTGACCTGCTTCTCGAGCACGAGCTCGATCTGTTCGTCCTTGACAGCACGCGCGTACGGGTTCGCGAGCACCTTGCCAATCTGCTCAAGCAGCACGATCTTCTTGACACCCTGGCTGTTCTTCTTGTCAACCTCCATCTTGACAAGCACGTCACGCGTCGCAACACCCTCGGGCACGCGGACAGGGAGCCCGTAGGCAGCAAGGCAGCGACGCAGGCGGCCCACAGTCGCGGACGTGCACAGCCCCATGCCGCGCGCAATCTCCGCCTCCTTGATGCAGCCCATGGACACGCACTCGCCGTGCAGGTACTCTGGCTGCAGCAGCGCCTCAATGCCGTGGCCGACGCTGTGGCCGAAGTTGAGGATCGCGCGCAGCCCCATCTCCTTGGTGTCCTCCGTCACGACGTGCGCCTTGACCTGGACCGTGAGCGCCACGACGCGCTGGACGATCGCCATGTCCGATAGGTTGAGGATCTGCTCGGTCGAGTTCTCCAGGAGCTCGAACAGCTCGGCGTTGTAGATGGCGCCCGACTTGATGACCTCGCCCATGCCGTTGACGAGCTCGCGGCGCGGCAGCGTGCGCAGCATGCTCAGGTCGATGTAGACGCGCTCGGGCATGTGGAAGGCGCCGAGCAGGTTCTTGCCCGCGTCCACGTCGATGCCCGTCTTGCCGCCGATGCTCGAGTCGACGCAGGCCAGCAGCGTGGTCGGCACCTGCACGAACGGCACGCCGCGCATGTACGTGGCGGCGATGAAGCCGCTGAGGTCGCCCACGACGCCGCCGCCGAGCGCCACGACGCACGTGTCGCGGTGGCAGCGGTTCGGGAAGAACACCTCGTCCTCGATCCGGGCCTTCATCTCGCGGCTCTTGGACGCCTCGCCCGCGGGCACCGCGTGGATGAACACGCGCTTCTTGGC
This sequence comes from Phytopythium oedochilum, assembly GCA_023338025.1. Lineage (NCBI taxonomy): Eukaryota > Oomycota > Peronosporomycetes > Pythiales > Pythiaceae > Phytopythium > Phytopythium oedochilum. The sequence continues at coordinate 11,099 of JAADXX010000537.1, read as the reverse complement.
GTCGCCCGCGAGCGCCGCGCGCATTTGCGCGTGCAGCGTCTCGCCGTACAGCGGCAGTACGTTCGCGTCCGTCAGGATCACGAACGTCGACGCGTTGGGCACCGCGCGCACAATGTCCTCGGCGATGTAGCGCGACGCCAGCAGGTCCGAGCCCAGCACGATGTCGTGCACGCCGCACGGGATCACCTCGGGCGCCGTCATTGCTCTGGATGAGCGCAGGGAGCCGGGAGGGGGGGGCACAGAGGGGGGAAAGGACGACCCGACGCCTTGGTATCCGATGGATGCGCGGCAGGAAAGGAAAGTGACGGCGGTGCGCAGCAGATGGGCGGCGGCTGTACCGTGTCAGCGGGATTTGTGGTTCACTGGAGGTACTGTTTGTCGAGAGTTGTAAATGCTGGTGTTTGTAGGCCAGGATCGTACCGTGGATTGGATTATAGTGCTCTCTGAGTGTCTGTTTGCGCATTTTCCGGCGATGTGGCGTCAAAATAGTGTGGTAGACAAAACTATTCCCCCAAATAGATTTTAAATCTTATTCCAGGCAACCGACTCAAGTTGAAGTGCATCATTTCACGTGTGACTTGCATCCGAAGCAGGCGGCCAAATCGGTCCCATGGCGGTGGCTATTCCTGGATCCACGCCGTCCAAGGCGTGTCACCATCACCAGAGACAGCAGGACTAGCGGCGGGCCGATGGTGGCTCCCGGTGGGGCCCTCGCGCTGTCGCCGGCGCAGCGCGCACTGGCCGAGAAGGGGCTGGCGGCGCGGCGAGCGCGGGCCGAGTCGGACGCCATCCAGAGGACCGTCGAGGCGGCAACGCGGCAGCACATTGAGGAGATCAAGGCGCGCTGTCCAGACGTCACGGGCAGCGTACGGAAATCAGCCGATGCGCAGCGCGACCGCGACCGGCGCCTGATCATCCGCCACGTGGGCGAGGAGCTCGCTCGGGTCGCGATGCGCGACTCTGTCGTCAAGAAGAAGTCTCCGCTGCCGGCGAAGGCTGCGTCGGTGTCTCTCAGCGCCTCCCAGGACACCATAGGGCATGTCCGAAGGCTATAGACGCAGCACGGAGTCTCGGATCTGACGAGTGTGTTGACTGTCATGCTAGATCGACTAGAGGCGGCGACCGAGAGGAGGCGGACGACGGGTACGACCAGGACCGCTTCGGGCCGGTGCGCCGCCCGCCGAGACAGCGCCCGCCCAACCTCTGGGTGACTGTACGTCTCATCGACTCTCTGGCCACGACACTGCTCGATCGTAGTGCTGACTGTACACACGGCGATGGTTGCAGGTCTTTGAGAAGGAGGCGGCCGACGTGCGACAAGAGGCGGAGCAAGCGAAGCGAAAGCGGCTCGCGGACGCTGCGGCGTACCGCGAGCTGCTGGCGAGGCAGGAGGGTGACAAGCAGCGCAAACTGCGGGAGGAGCGAGAGAGAACGGACGCGTTCGCGAGAGCCCAGGCAGAGCAGGCCGCGCAGTGGAAGGCGGCCGAGCGTGAAAAGCAGCAGCAGAAACAGGAGCATGTTGCCGAGGAGGCCAAACGCTCCGAGCAGGAGCTGCGAGCCAAGCACGAGCAGCAGATGGAGGCGCAGCGCCAGAAGGAGCGCAACGAGCTGCGCGTAGTCGCGCGGTACCAGAGCCAGATGGAGGAGGAGCGGCGCCGTAAAGAGGTTGCCAAGGAGGCGCACATGGCCGAGATGTCGCTAGTCAAGCAGGCGAACGCCGCGCAGCTCGAGCTCAAGAAGGAGCAAGTGAGACGCGAGCAGCAGGAGGAGGTCGCGCTGCAGAGAGAGTACAAGCGGAAGCTCGAGCGCCAGGAGGCCGCGCGCCAGCAAGAGCTCGCCGCGATCCTGGCCAAGCAAAGCCAGAAGGTCAAGCTCGCGCTGCTGAATGTCAAGAGCGCCGAGGAGAAGGCGCAAGAGGACGAGGCGCGCGCCGCTCAGGCTCAGGCGCAGGTGCGCGAGAAGGAGGCCCGCGAGCTGGAGCGGCGTGCGCAGCTCAAGCGCGAGGGAGCGGCGAGGCAGGTCCTGGCGCTCGCCCAGCAGAAGCAGGAGCGTCGCGACAAGCGCGAGCACGAGCAGCGCGAGGAGGATGTGTACGCGAGCGCGTGCCGGCGCGAGTTCTGCTCGTGGCAGCAGAGCGAGACGGACAAGGCGGCGGCGCTCCGCCAGCGCCAGCGCGCGCACCAGACGCTCGTCACGCAGCAAATGGCCGAGGACGAGCGGCGCCGCGCCAGCGAGGACAAGTACGGCATGACGCGTCTCGAGATGGCGCTCAACGCCAAGCTGTTGGCGCACGCCGGCGTGAGGAACCCGCCACCGCCGGACGCCGCGTCCAGGTAAATCCAGAGCGTCGCGGTAGCTTTAATACAGAGACTCCTGTTCAAGTTGAAGTGGGGATGGGTCTGCTCAAGTTGAAGTGAGGATAAATCTGCTCGTTGTTGAAGTGGAACATGATCTTGTTCATGTTGAAGTGGAACATGATCTTGTTCACACGTTGACGTGTGGCATGAGCTTGCTCAATCTTACGCCACTATCGTGGACGACAATGAATGCGATGAATGGATATGGGCTGGTCCGTTGTTTGGTTACATGGAGTGTATAAATAGGGGAACGCACTCACTTTTTTTCTATCGACATGATGGAGAGCTTTCTTCAGCACGAGCGCGCGAAGGGACTCGCGGGCTGCGCCTGCTGGCGCTGCTGCAGCAGCTTGCGGTACTTGAGCGCCTTCATGGCGAGCTTGGCGTTGACGCTGCCGCCGTGGGCCTGTGCGGCGGCGGAGCGCAAGTCGGCGATGCGCGAGGCCGTCTCGCGGCGGATCTCGTCGTTCTCGAAGGCGACGACGCCGTCTCCGCGGTAGGTGAAGCGCTCGCCCGACAGGCTGCGCGTGGCGGGTCGCTGCGCCGGCAGCTGGACCGCGAGCCGCCGGAAGTCGGCCGCGCGGCTCGAGGGCGACGCCTGCGCCTGGGCGACGGCCTTCTGCAGCGTCTGCAGGCGCGGGAGGACGGCCTTGAGGGCCACGTCCGCGGCCGCCTGGCTCGTGTGCGGGGCAACGATGGGGCACATGCTTGGGCTTGGGTGGTGTGGTGATGCTCGGGGCGAGGCGAGTTGGGGAGTGACCGACCCATCGCGCGGCGGCCGGCAGGGGACGGGCGCGAGGTTGAAGCCACCTCGGCACGTAAAACGGAGACTGAACTCCGTGTCGACGTGCACTGTTTGACTTGGAGAATGTATACCGTCGTCGCGAAACAGCAGCCGGCAGCATAGCCGCGGGCGATGCCGCCTCGCGTGTCGGCCCGCGTTTTTCTGGCGCTGTTTACACGTAGTTGCGCAAAAAAATATTCTATAGGAAATCCAAGACAACTTGTACCGTAAATAGCGGCACGTTGAAGCGTTCAGGAAATCCAAGATAATTTCTGATCTTTCGGAAATAGCGGCTTGGTTTCAAATGACGCGTGGTCCAACGGCAAAGACGCGGCCGTGCCTCGGGATATATATCGAGCGGCCGTCTAAAGTTAGGTATAGCAAAGACGCTGCTGCGGATCCGACGCTGGGTCCATGCGCGCTTCGATTGCCGCGGATCCTACGCTGGCCTGGACGCACTGCCGAGGGTGTCGCGCTCGAGCAGAAGACCCTTATTGCGTTTCGTCGCGGGAGGTCGCGCCTGCAATACAGTCTCGCCTCGGTTCGGTTCAGGCTCGGATAGGCTCCGTCGGCTCTTCTTCCATAGGGCACTTCGGTGTTTTGATCGATTGAACTCGTCGGTGGTGGTGCACAGCTGCTGAGGCAGTGCTTCGACTCGTGGGAGTGCTCAAGGGAGCACGGCTACGCCACGGAGGACCAGGGTGAACAGGGTGGAACGCGACAGAGCCGAGCCCAGTCCAGCGAGACGTTGCGAGACAGCAGCACAGGCTTCGAATGACTAAGGGCGCGCTTCCATTGCTACAGCGCTCGCCCCGGTCTTTGCTGCGTTGAAGAACGCGGAGGCTTGACGCATGCGTACGCGAGAGCCAATCCATAGAAAACAAAGCGAAGGAGTTCGGAGTCATCGCCAATTTGAGCCGTTGACGGATCCGTCGCGCGCCTATGCTGCCGCGTCCGTTTGACTTGTCGTTGTCTCTCCATGCAACCCGTATGTTAGACGTGGGTGGCTATGAAACCCAGCAGACAGTCTCTCCACTCACAGTAGTCTGCTTGTTTGTCGCTTGGATCCTTCGGGTCCTGCGTTGAGCCGAGCGCCAGCTTGCACCGTTGCGTATAACAAGCGGTAGAGGAGCATGCACTCGTCCTGTGCCAACCAATCCGGTCCGCTCGCTCGGCTCCACGCCACCGAGACGCGTCATGGCCATGTCGTCGCTCCAGACCTCTCGTTGCGGCGACAACCTTCTCAATCGCAGCGCACACCAGCAGCGCATGGCCTGGCAAAGCGAGCTGCGCTACGCCGTGACCTTCGCGCTGCCCTTCTCGAGCGTCCTTCCCGCCGAAATGCCACATCTTCATCGAGCTCGCTCCAACGTCGTCATTGAAATGATCGATTACGTCGAAGTTAACTTTGGTGGTTCGAGTGGTTTTGGTGATTTTGGTGATATTGGTGACTTTGAAAACATAAGTGACTTTGATGATTTTAATGACTTTGGTGATTTTGGTGACTTTAGTGACTTTTGGTGAGTTTTGGTGAGTTTAGTGCTTTTGGTGAGTTTAGTGCCTTTGGTGAGTTTAGTGCCTTTGGTAACTTTGGTGACATTTGTGATTATGATGACTTTGGTAACAAGGTTCACGTTAAAAACCGCGCAAACCGTCTAACAGAATATTTGTAGACTTTCAAAGAGAATGAGCGCATCGTTTTTTTTAAACAAGTTTACACAGGTTTCAAAGTTATGCACCAAAATTTCGAAGGCTGTTGGAGAGTTAGTTCGCTTGAGCAGTTTTTCCTGTGCAACAGAATATGGCGACGCTGGACCAAAAATCGTTCAATTACAAGCCGCTCGTTTTCCCAAACAAGGTTTCCACTCCTTTACGGCATAAACTCTCGTCTGGACGTCCGCTCGCCCCCCACATCCCATGCTCAAGCGCAAGTCCCCTCCTCCGACCGATGCGGCCGCGTCCGTTCCCCCGTCCGCCCCGGCCCCGGCCGCATCCGGCCCACCCTCGTCCGCACCCGCGCCCAAGCGCCGGCGCGCCACGCAGCCCGTGGGCAACCTGACGAACGCGCAGAAGCGGCTGCTGTGCGTGCAGTTCTCGCGCGCCAAGATGACGCAGCAGGAGCTGTGCCACTGGGCCAAGCGCGAGTTCCGACTCGCCAACCTGCCGCACCAGTCGACCATCTCCAAGATCCTGGCGCGCGCCGGCGAGCTGACGGCCATGCCGGCGCGCGCGCTGCCCGCGCGGCGCCGCGGACTCGTAACGCACCCGCAACTGGACGTGGCGCTGAGCAACTGGGTGCTGTTCGCGCGCCAGCGGCGGCTCAAGCTCTCGGGCGACAGCATCAAGGAGCAGGCGCGCCGCCTGGCCGCACGGCTCGGGCTGGCGCCCACCATGAGCTTCTCCAACGGATGGCTCGGCGGCTTCAAGAAGCGCCACAACATCCGCTTGGGCGGGGCCGCGGCCGCAACTGGGGACGGTCCCGGGATGGGGGCCGCAAGTGGGGACGCGTGGGCCGCGGACGTGCAGCAGCTCGCGGCGCTCTACCGGCCGCAGGACGTGTTCGCCATGGCCGAGACGGGTCTGTTCTACGCGCTGTCGCCCGAGAAGCTTGCGGGCCGGGCCGGGGGCGCGGCCAAGAGCGCGGGGGCCGCGCGTCCGCGGCTCGCGGCCGTGCTGAGCGTGAACGCGGACGCGAGCGAGCGGCTGGAGCCCATGTTCGTGGGTCCGGGCCCGCTGGCGGCCGCTCCGTCCGCGCCGTCCGCGCCGTCCGCGCTGCCGCTGGCCGCGGCCTGCGACCCCGAGGCCGCGGGCCCGCACTACCAGGAGAACGGTGGCGCGTGGCTCACGCCCGTGCTGTTCCAGGACTGGGTCGAGGCGCTGGACACGCGCATGCGGGACGCGGACCGGCGCGTGCTGCTGCTCGTGGCGCGCGGCGCGGCCTCGCACGTGTGCGCCGGCCTCGCGCTGTCCCACGTGCGGCTCGAGCTGCTGCCGCCGAGCGTCGAGCGGCCCGCCGGGCCCCTCGAGGCCGGCGTGCTGGCCGCGCTCAAGCGCCGCTACCGCCGCTACCACATGTGCCACGCGCTGGACCTGCACGAGGCCGGCCGGGCTGGCGTGTTCGCCGTGGACCCGGCCCAGGCCATGCGCTGGGCGCGCTACGGCTGGCGCGAGCTGCCGGACGCGCTCGTGCGCCGCTGCTGGCAGCGCGCCGGGTTGCTCCCGGCCGCTGCGGACGCCGCCGAGGACGCCGCGGACGCCGCGGCCGTGGACGCGGCCGAGGACGAGATCGACCGCGAGATCTGCGACACGGTCGCGGCCCTCGACGTGCTGCGGCCGCTCATGATCGACGAGTTCATCAGCCCGGCGGACGAGGACGCCGGGATCCACTGCCCGGGCGCGGACGACCTCGACCTCGTGCGGACGGTCCCCACGGCTATGCTCGGGGCCATGGCGGCGGCCAAGGACGCGCCCGGGGACGCGCCCGGCGCGGAGCTCATGACGCCGCGGCTGCAGGCTCTGCACAACCGCAGCGCGCGCCGGCCCGTCCCCAATCCGGTCCCCAATCCGGTCCTCAATCCGGTCCTCAATCCGGTCCCCAGTGCGGCCCCGGGCCCCAGTCCGTCCCCTGCGGACGCGACAATGGGGACGGACGGGCCCTCGTCCCCCGCGACCGACGAGCAGCTGCTCGCGAGCCTGCGCGTGCTGCTGCCCGAGCTGGACCGCCTGCGCTTCGACGACCGCACCAAAAAGAGCATCCGCACGACCTTCCGGCGGCTCAAGGAGGCCGTCGAGCAGCCCCACGCGCAGCTGAAGCGCGGACGAGGAGCAGGAGGAGGAGCCGCGGCGTCCGCGGGCCCCAGAGGCGGCGCGACGACCCCGGCCATGCCGGCCGTCGGCCAGGGCGGCCACGTCGTGTACCACCCGACGCAGGAGCCGCTCGGGGGGATCCACCACCACTTGGGGATGGCCCCCATCATGGGGATGGCCCCCATCATGGGGACGGCCCCAAGTGCGGACGACACACCCGCCGTGGATATTTGATAGGTAACCGATATACTTCAGTGTTCGTAACCGATCGTGGTCCACTCCGAGTCCGCAGTGTGTAGTGGCGTCATGCTGTCATCCTCTGGGGTCGATCGACCCCAGAGAGCTGTCAAGTACATTAGCTCGCCGTCCCCGCCGGCCGCAGTAGTAACCCCGTTTGTGGCGGATGACGCCCACCCACGCAAGCGTCATGCGGATACTCGGAGTCCAGCGGGGACGAGATGAGGACGAGGTGAGGACGGGGGACGGGCCCGGACCCATCCGTCCGGTCCGCAGCCGCAAACTGAAGCCCGTCCGGCCGCATGGCGCGCCTGTCGGCCTTTTCTGACTCCTTTTGCCGCACCAACTCTTCGATATAATGAACCCCAGGCACGACACGATGGGGCCGGCCCCAAGTACCGTAGGGCGAGGACTCCCTCGTTTCGCGTGGCGGTTACGCATTGTTGCGCCGTCCCCTGCGGACGACGTTGGGCCCCGGCCCCTGCGGCCGTCCGCAAAAAGCCATTTCGGGATTGACAGCCCCGCCGGACGCGGACGCAACTCGGCGGCATGGCGAGGCGCGGTCGACGGCGGGCCTTGGCCGCGGCGCTGCTGGTCGTCCTCCTGCTCCTGGCCGCGGCCGTCCGGGCCCAGGACGCGGGCGTGGTCGTCCCGGCCGGGGACGCCGCGACCAGCGCAAGCGCGCCTGCGGACGCGGCGGCCGTCCCCATCACGGCTCCGGACCCCGCAACGACCGCACCACCACCACCAGCAGCGACCGAAACCCCCGTCCCCACAACTGCGGCCCCGGTCCCCTCCACAGTGACCACGACATCCCCACCGACGACATCCCCACCGACGACATCCCCACCGACGACATCCCCACCGGCGTCCGCAGGTTCGTCCTCAAACCCGTCCGCAGACCCGTCCGCAGGTCCGTCCGCAGGGCCAGACGGTAGCACCAGCGCGTCCGCAGACGCCGGGGCCGACGATGGGACGGGCCCCATGTCCCGCGCCAAGCTGGTCGTGATCGTCGTGCTGTCAGCCGCTGGCGCCTGCGTGCTGCTCGGGCTGCTCGGCTGGTGCTGCACGCACCAGTACCGCGACCGGCGGCCCAAGGCGGCGGCCGCGCTGCCCACGGCCGTCCTCCCGGGGCCGGACGGCGGCCGCGGGGCCCGGTTCGAGGCCCCGGCCGGGCCCTTCGGCCGCAGCGACAGCGCCGCCGCCATGATCGCCGTCATGGGCGACCCGGTGGACGACAAGCGGCCCTCGCGGCTCTCGCTCGGGCTGCGCGCGAGCAGCAGGAGCGGCCGCCCGTCGCTCGCGCCGGCCTCGCGCCTCTCGCGGCCGCTCGGGTCGTCCTCGTCCCCGTCCTCTCTGCGCGGGACGGCCGTCCCAACGGACCGCCATCTCCTTCCCAGCTCGTCCCGGGACGACAGCGGCGGCGGCTTTTACTACTCGACCGGCGGCCGGTCGGACGCCGGCAGCAGCTCGGACGGCCGCGCGTCCTACTCGTCGCTCGTCGAGTTCCACCAGAGCGTCCGCGGCGGCGGGGAGGGCGTGCTAACAGCCACCGGGGGGTTCGTCCGCACGTCCGCGGCTCGGGTCCCGGCCGCCGCAACGTCCCCGAGCGTGGCCGTGCTCGAGCTGCACCGCTTCTCCAGCGCGTCCTCGACCGCGTCCCTGTCCTCCCGGTCGGCGTCCGCTCAGCGCTTGGGGCTCGGCCCGCGCTCCGTCGTCGTCCTGCGCGACCTGACGCAGCCGGTGGCCGAGCCGCGCGACGGCCGCAGCAGCGCCGGCTCGAGCCTCTCGTCCGCCACCGGCGACCTGCTTGGGGACGCCGACTCCGCGCGGCTCGAGTGGTACAACAGCATCAAGTCGCCCGCCGACGACGACCGGTACACGCGGCTGTCGCTCGAGGAGGAGAGCGACGCGGAGGGCGACAGCGGCCGCGGCGACCGGCAGTCGTACGAGCTGTAGAGATAGAGAGAGAGGGAGACCCACCAGCGGCTTCCGGCTGTATTTAACCCCGTCTGGAGAGTCTGGAGAGTCTGGAAGCTGGCTGGTTACTTGTCCGCCGGCTTGCGCGTCCTCACGGCGGGCTTGCGGTCGAGCGGCTTGGCGCGGACGGCGAGAACCGAGCCGGGAGGAAGGTCGGCCAGTCGGTACGGCCCGAACTGCACGCGCACGAGCCGCTTGACCACGAGCCGCACATGCGCCAGGGCCTTACGCACCTCGCGGTTCTGTCGTCGGAGCGGGACGCTCAAGGTCAGGTCAGACACTACGTGGAGGCTGTGGTTGAGACGTTGAGACCGAGAGACACGGGCAACGCACCTTGCCCTCCGTGATGCGGACCTGCAGCCACGAGTCCTTCTTGTCGGTCGACTGCACCGACGCGTGGATCGGCCGGTACCTGCAGTCACAGCGAGGCAGTCGACGGTCAGCGTCGATGGCTTGTGACGAGAGAGTTTGTCCGAGCCAAAGCGCGCTCGGAGGACGCACTTGACGCCGTCGACGGTCGGTCCGCGGCGCAGCTCGAGCAGCTTGGACTCGGACACCTGAAACCCACCACCGCCACGTCAAACGTCAGCGTCACATCACTACCTCCATGTACGCGCCATCCACTGGTAGCGACGCACATTGCCGCGCACGAGCGCCCTGTAGACGCGCGGGACCTCGCTGCTCGGGTGCTCCAGCTGCCGCGCGTAGTCTCCGTCGGTCGTGAGCAGCAGCAGCCCCTCCGTGTTGAAGTCGAGCCGGCCCACGGGCATGAGGTGCTGCGCGAGCCCCATGACGCGCAGCCGGTCGAAGATCGTGGCGCGGCCCTGCGGGTCGCTCGCCGTCACCAGCTCGCCCGCCAGCTTGTGCGCCATGAACACCTCAGGGCGCGCCGCACGACCGGCTGGACGTCCAGCCAGCGGCCGGCCGGCCACGGCCACGGCGTCCTCGGCCACGCGCACGTTGGCGCCGACGTCGTCGACGACGCGCCCGTTCACCGTCACCTGGCGCTGGAGAATGCGCTTCTCGGCCTCCCGCCGAGAGCAGAGACCAGACATGGCAATGCGCTTGGCCAGACGCACCGACTCGCCGGTGCCAGAGGCTTCGGCGGCGCGCGAGAGAGGGGCTGAGGCCGAGGAGGACGGTCTGGGGACGCGGCGCGCGCGCTCGCCCGTGGACCGCTTGATGGTCACGGCGGAGCGCGAGAAGAAGGGGACAGGGAGAGGGGATGCAGAGGTAGGTGCTCGAGAAGCGCGGGGTCCGTGCGCGGCCGCCAGGAGGCGCGGCGCGCGGCGAGAGAGCAGCGCCGGGAAAGGCGGCATGGCCATTTACGCAGTTGTGGATCGCTTGGTGGTCGCGCGGATGGCGGGGATGGAGATCGAGGATTGGTTGGAATATGAATGAAATTTGTCCAATGAGCGCGTGTTTCGTATGATATCAGGGCCAGCATTCTTTGCGAGGGTTTCTTTTTCGAAACTGTTGCCATGTTGGGGTGGATAAAGTTGTACTTACGCAAAATACCAATTTATGGCGGTTTTTTAGCCTCATCAGGTAATGGTGATTGGCCGAAATTCTAGACCGTTCATGGATAAAGTAAGATTGCGCCAATCAAGCGAAGCCGTCGTTGAAACGTTTGCAATTTTTTCGGCTAAAAAACGTCGTACAACCCCAGCAATGACACATTGACCAACGCCACATACACTGCGCGCCAGGTTTTTATGACCACCCACATTTTGTGGCATAACTTCGTCAATTTTAGGAGTTGGGCCTCGCTGTTTAGATATGTGGTTGGCAGAGTCAAAACACACCAGAATCAGTTTTTTCGTCCCCAAAACAGCTTTTTGAATGGGGTCTAGCATACAAAACATCGATTTTGAAGTTGCGACAAATTATATGATCACCCACTCACTATACAAATTTCAATACAAAGAATGATT
>JAADXX010000536.1:0-20292 GCA_023338025.1 Phytopythium oedochilum | reverse complement strand
GCCGTACACGGAGCCCCAGTCCGACAGCGACGACTCTGACGAGTGCGGTGAGGGCGAGTCGCCGATGAGCGTGGAGGGCGTCGAGGGCATCTTCTGCGTGTCTGGCCAGGCCTGCGTGGCCGACATCAACGGTGCTTGCCCTGGCGTGCAGGACGGTCTCCCGTACGGCGCGTCGTGCGGTATTGTCAAGACGGGCGTGCATGGCTGCAAGCCCAACTCGGCGCACCACCACCACCACCACAAGTCGCACCACCACAACCACCTCTAAGCTGGCGATCGTAGTGCTATAACGCGCTCAGTGCCAGGTCGGTAGTGTCGTCTCGGTCTGAAGACTCGTTGCTTTCTCCCTTGGCTGAAAAACACTTGGAGCTTTGATCTGTTGGAAGCGAGTCCCCTTCATGTGGTCGTGAAAGTTCATTTAGATTGGTTGGCGACTGCAACTGGGTACTGTGCATTGGGCGAAGCCGCCACCCCACTGTAAATCATCGCTCTATACGCGGAACAAATACCTGTCTGTGTGTCCCTTGACAGCCGACTACGGCTTGGTGACGCAGCCAAGGTCGGTGGCCGAGCAGACCTCACAGATCTGCGAGTAGTAGCTGCGCTTGCAGCCGTACTCGGCGTCCGCGCACACGACGCTGTTCTCGTAGCACGGCGGGTTGGCCTCCGTGAGCTCCGAGATGGAGGGCAGCGCCTGCATGACGCCGCCGTCGTCAGTCGTGGGGTTGAGCGATACAGCGAGGTCGTACGCGGCGACGAGCGCCTCGGCGCGGGCGGCGTTGGCCAAGCTGTTGCCCGGGTCGGTCCAGAACGGGATGCTCTCGAGAAGGTTCACGACGCCACCGAGGACGGTCGCGCTGAACTCGACCCCGCCGGCTTCGCAGAACTCCTGGTAGTCGGCGTACGGCTTGAGCGTGTTCGGGTTGATCATGGACGTGATGCCGACGACGTCGTCGAGCAGCACGTAGCCGAGGATCTTGTACGAAAAGGTGCAGTTGACTCCGTCGGGCTCGACGCCGTAGGCGCAGAGACCGCCGGCCTGCTCCTCGCGGCACTCGTCCGTCTTGGCAGCCCACTTGTCCTGCGGGCAGCTGTTCGGGTACGAGAACCAGTAGTTGTGCGGGTACGGCGCAATCACCTCCGAGTCCTGCAGCGTGCCGCCGACGCAGAAGCCCAGGTCCGGCTGGCCGTTGGCGCCGATGTACTGATTGCACACGTCCGGGAAGGAGCCATCGGCGTTCGGGTCGCACTGCCCGCCGTCCATGGCCATGAAGGGGCAGTGCTCCGGCGCGTAGGCGTCCGACACTTCGTCGTAGTACGCCATCGCGGCCGCCGGCTGCACGACCGTCGCCTCGTAAAAGGTGACGTACTTGATGCTGTTCTTGCGCGTGCAGTTGGTGACGGCCGACGCGTTGATGCACTCGGTCTGCACGTACTTGAAGGCGCCCTCGACCGCCGCCATGTTGACCGTGTCGAGCACGCCGCGGTAGTCGACCGCGAAGTCGTCGTAGTAGCCCGACGTGAACGCGTCAAAGTCCGACCGCCAGAACGGCTTGTTGCCCTGCACGCGCACCTGAATCGACTTGACCGCCTTGAAGGACGACGTGGCGTTCACCGACGAGGACGACGCCGACGCCGACGACGCCGACGACGACGAGAACCCGCTGCCACTGCCGACTGTCGAATCTCCGCTGCCGCTGCCGATCGTCGCGTCACCGCTGCCGCTGTCGACCGTCGAATTTCCTTTGCCGCTTTCGTTCTCGCCGTCGTCGCTCGAGTCGTCGCCGGCGCTCGCGTCTCCTTTCGTCGGCTTCGCGTCGCCCTTGCCGTTGTCCGCGCTGTCGTCGCTTTCGCTGGCGTCACCGTCGTCCGCCGAGTCGTCCGCCGAATCGGCCGCATCGCCGACGACGATCACGCCGGTCGATGGAGTGGCCGACGTCTCGGTGACAGGCGCGGCCGTCGGGGTGACAGCAGGCGAGTCGCTGCCCGAGAGGTGCGAGCTGCAGATCTTGCCGCCGGCCGCCGGCGTCGACAGCTGCGCGACCGCGAGCGCCGCGCACACGGCGAGGCTGGCGAGCACCTTCATGTCCGCACGGAGTTGGCGACGACCTGGAGTGCAGCGCGTGGCGGAAGGGAATGTGGTGGACGAGCAGGCCGAGCGGCGGAGGACAACAAGAGAGAGAGAGAGAGAGAGAGAGGAAAGGATATGAAGGGACCGAGGTCTCTTATTGCGCGCGCCATCTGCTGTCTAGCGGCCGCGATACCCAGCAACAGGTGGTACGCGATCGCTTTCCTTGATCGTGTCCGTCGCAACCGTACGTACGTCGTCGGGCGGATGCAATTGTCAGGGAGAGCGGGAACCATCTGTTGCTTCGCCCGTTTGTTACGTCATTCATGAGCTGCCGCCGCCCCATAGCGCCGTCTGGTTGATATTTCGGCGGCGAACAGATGGCGGGCGCGTTGCATGGAGGCCCACAATGCGCGCGAGAGTTCAGCTCACAAACTCCGTAATAGAATAGGTCTTCATAAGGTTATTGAGTCAAATAACGGTTACATAATATCCATAGCATACTGATGAGCACCTATTTTATATTCTGCATGTACATTTTCATGCTTTTTGAAATGGTCTGACATTATGATCGCGACGCCTGCTGCCGACACCGTATGCCTGCTCCGATTCTCTCGACGTGTTTCCACGCTGCGTTTGACGCGCCTGCGTTTGATGGTTGGTCTTTGCAGTGCATGTAAAGGTGCAGATCAGAACCAGCAACGTGGTTGTGTGTAAGCTGTGCCAACATGTGTGTAGTGGGTTTGCGAGCTTACCAACGTCTGCCAATGGACCTCGACGACCACACGAGATCAAGGAAATTGCTCTGTCTCCAAGAGTGACTGCACCAGATGCCTCTGGTCAAAGCCACTCTGATATCCGGTGCTCGACCAGCTTTTGCCACCAACAGGAAATCAGATGGTCTCCACCCGAATGCACACTTGCATTTTGTATAGCCCACGGCTTGCACAAGTTGTGGTCCACAACTTCACATGCTACTCTAGAGGGAGTCCGGATCATGTGCGCGGAGGCTCGCATTGCTGCGAATGCAGCCGAAGCGCGGGCTCTCCCGCCATGCAAAGGACATGCGCACGAGGCGGTCGGCGGTTGCTGCGAACGAAAGACCTCCGTGTGGCTGGCGTCCGCGCGCCTGCACATGCATGGCGACCACTTCAAGTAGCGTGCCGAGACCTTTCCACCCGCTGGCGTGGCCACTGAGCACGCCAGCACTGGCCAGACCAGATCGGCAATGGTGGACGCTGCGAGACAGAGTACCGCGCCGTCTTATCTCACCTGGGTTAGTGGTCCATTTGGCGCTGAAGATGCGTCGCGTCAGGCGTCCGTGGCACCGATAGCCTGTCGCCGATAGGCTATCGGAGATTGGTGGCATGTTCGTCAGCCGGGTGTGTATGCATTCACCGGGAGCAATACACTATAGTTAGGTAGCCTGAGACCGACTCCCAGCGGCACCGAGGAGCCTCCGCGGCGCAGTGAACTGGTTGCATGTGTTGGTTGAATGAGAGGAGCGAACCCAGCCCGATAGCGCTGCAACGATAACACCAGCATGCTCTTGGTGGGCATTTGCTTCTTCGCTTCTTCGTTCAAGCGCGCCCTATACGTGTTCGACAATAGGGAGTGCTGATCGAAGAAGCGCTTGTGTCGCGATCGGTCCAGAGCTCATTCGACTGCGGTGACGTATGTGACCTCCTGTACAGCCTGGACTGAACCGAGCAGCATCGTCACAATGGAATGCCTCGTCGTCTCCGCGTTTCCCTACCCGGCGAGCGGCGCGCGAGAACCAAGCACGCGCGCTCATTGCCCAGCACCGCGAGGATAGAGAGCACCACCGAGCGATAATGCTCAGCCTTGAGGCGGCGCTGTGTCTCGGGCTACATGTCAAGTCGACAGGCTATCGCTCGTTTGTTGTCAAAAGAACCATTCTCGTTCGGGCGAGCAAGCGTCTTTGTCCACGAGCCAAGGCCGTCGAGTCGCCATGCAAAAGAGACGCAGCATGAGCCTGTCGCGACAGCCTATCGACGAACAACGGGGTTCGCTTTTGACGCCTCACGAGCCGTGCGTCACGGCTCATTTAGAACCTGCGCTAGAGTGCTCTCTCGATGACTCAAGTGACTGAACTTGAAGCTTGGTTCGGCACGAACCGGTACATTACCGGTATTCCACAACCGAACGACGATCATGCATAAAATGACGACAAATTCCGGATACATGTATACGTGAGCTTGATTCCGGATACATCTATATCAAGGAAACATCAGCGTATAGTCCATCTTATTCCGGATACACTTATACGTATAGCTCCTGCGAAATGCCGCATGTCGCTGCGCCCGCATCAACACGATGGCCGACGAGCTCCGATACAAAGCGCCAGTCACTTCTGGCTCCACTTGCGTACTGTAGGGTACACCAGGCACTTCTGAACAAGGCGCGGACCCGCTCCCTCTCGGCGCCCCCCGGTTCTGGCGCGCCCCCTCCGCCCGCTGTCCGCGCTCTGACGCGCGCTTCTTGAGGTCCGACACAATCCGATCGCCGCTGGGCTCCGCCCCTCCGTCTCCGTCTCCGTCTCCGTCTCCGTCTCCGTCTCCTCCACGGACCGCGCACGTCGGCTTTGCCGCACGTCCTCAGCTCCGGCCGAGCCACAGCATGAAGTTCAAGCTGCCGGCCAACGCGCTGCCGGTGCTCGAGCTGTCGGCCGAGGCGCGCGAGGAGCTCCTGGCCGAGGGTCAGCAGATCATCGACGAGACGCGGCGCGCCGCCGCCGCCTTCGCGCTCGGCGGCAAGCACGTGTCCAGGCACCAGTGGAAGCTGCTGCGGCGCAAGGAGAACCTGCGCGTGTACCGCGACCGGCGCCGCGCGCGCAAGCAGCACAAGCAAAGCCTCGGCCGCGGCGGGGCGAGCAGCTCGAGCAGCGGCCACCGACACAGCGGCGGCTCCAACAGCGGCGAGGGCGTCGACTACGAGGCCGGCTCCGGGTTCACGCCGGCGCTGCCGGAGCTCGACCCGGTCATCACGTCGCAGAACCAGTACGACTACGTCTACTCGCCGCGCGGCGCGTCCGAGGCGAGCTCGTCCGTGGGCGATAAGAACGAGGACGGCGACTTGGAGGGGCCGAGTCTGTATGCGTCCACGTCCACCGATGCGCTGCTGCAGGCGCTCAAGCCGTCCGAAGTGCCCTTGGTCATGGCCGAGGGCACGCTGGACGGCACCCTCGAGGACTTTATGCTCGGCGCGCTCAACGGCGACGAGTCCCAGACGGGCGCGCGCATCCTGGAGGCGTCCTACCTGCGCGGCAAGTTCGACGACGCGCGCTCGCTCGCGGTTCTCCAGCCGCCGACGCCCGAGTCGCCGCTGTCGTTCGCCAGCATCAAGTGGCTGCTCAAGGACCAGCCCGCGGTGCTGAACTCGGTCGCGTCCCGCCGCGACCACATCGTTCTGGAGATGGCTGGCCGGACGACGGACGCGCAGGGCCGGCAGACCGCCTACCACCTCTTCCACTCCGTGTCCGTGCCGGGACTGCGCGAGCTGCCGAAGCTAGGGCTCATTCGCGGCTTCGTGTCCTTCTGCTTTATCGTCAAGCCCGTGTCCCCGACGACGCTAGCGGTCTACTGCCGTGGGTACACAGATGCTCGCGGCGGCTTGCTCCCTGCGATCGCGACCATGGTGGCGGCCGACGTCCTGCTCGCGGTTTCCAGCACCGTCGAGTGCGCCATCGCCATGAAGCTCGCTTGGCTCGCGGAGATCAACCTCGCCCAGCCGAAGCCGCTCATGCGCTCAACGTCGCGGGGCGCGTCAAGTCCAACGACGTGCGCCTCCTGCGGCCGCCCTGGCTCCAAGTTCACTGCGATATCCTCGACCGATGCCACAACCTGCCGTATCTGCAACGAGGTGCGCACTCTCTCTCTCTCTTCCCGCTCCCGTCACATCTGGGATGCTCGCAGGTCTAACGTGTTCTGTGGACGTGTGTCTAGGCTGTGTGCTCCAAGTGCCGCGTCGAGAAGCTCGTGAGTATCGGGTCGCTCTTCTCAGGGGGAACGCCTCGCCTGCACACCTTCTGCGTTCGGTGTGTGCACGTGGCCAAGCAGACAGACCCGAGCCGAGTGGCGGCCGCGCTCGTGACGCACGAAATCCCCCTGTAACCCTTCGCCCAACCCGTAGGCAGGCGGCAGCACAGCACGCGGCTGTAGCGCTGACTGGTGTGCGTTTTGAGGATGCCTTCTTAGAGTCTGCGGCTAGTGAGAGAGAGAGTCTTGTCCAGGAAATGGCCCACGACCAAGCCGATGCGAGCTTATACACTGATCTATTCAAAGCAGGAACATTTATAGCAACGTTTGATCCCCAGTTATGCATTCAACCGCGTCGATCAAGTCTCCATCGCCCAGCATCGTAGCTCAGAGCTCTTTCGAACACCTGCTACAATGCACCGAGACGCTCATCGACCGCCTCGACTGAGCCAGAGCTTGACGTACGCTCGAAGTTCTGACCAGCGAGAGCTCCCTCCGCGACCATCAACAGCTCGCTCAAGTCGGAGCTCACCCAAGAAGCCGCCCAGCACCAGGTCTTCGAGAAGTCCAAGCAAGGAACGCTCTCAGCTGTCTCTTAGGGACAGTTCGAGCGAGCGAAAAGCACCGGCCGAGTCGCCAGACGAATGGTTCCGACGCGTGATCCGCGCCAAGAAGCTCTCACCGCTC
Organism: Phytopythium oedochilum; assembly: GCA_023338025.1. Taxonomy (NCBI): domain Eukaryota; phylum Oomycota; class Peronosporomycetes; order Pythiales; family Pythiaceae; genus Phytopythium; species Phytopythium oedochilum. Next base: position 13,539 of record JAADXX010000536.1, on the reverse strand, counting down.
GACTTGGCCGACGTGTTCGCGTTCGGAAACGCCCGTGTCCACGACAAGGTACCTCTCAGCCACGTGTGCGAAGTGATGTTCGACCTCGACCCTCACGTCCGTGACGGGGCCAATCCCGTCTCGGAGCTGATGGAGGTGGGTGACGTTGCGCGCTTTGGATGTCGTCTGTGCTGCCCTTGCTGTTTAACCTGACGCCATCTTCATGTGCGGTGTTTCTTCCACACTAGGATTTGCTGTACGAACACTCGTACGAAGACAAGGGCGAGATCATGGTCGACATGAAGGCGGTGCTTCGCTCGCTTGACATCTGGGACCTCGGCCAAGCTCCGCCATCTCCATCTATATCATCACCCGACTCTGTCGTCCGCCCAATGAAAGATGCGCGGGTACGAGAGGTGGTGCTCAAGTCGAAGAACAAAAGGCTTGAGGAGGCGGTGTCGAGCATCCAGCGTGATAATATGCGACTCAGCCGAGAGCTCCAGACCGCCTGGACGTCGCGGACGGGATCGAAGAGTGCGTCGCCGACGCGGACTGACAGATCTCAAACGCAATTCGACAGCAACGCAAGCTCTCCGAAGCCGTCAGCAACTAGGAAGCCCGTCGAACCAGCTGGGCCGGAAGAGGAACTCGTGATGATTGCCAACGAGCTCACCTAGTACGTACCGTTGCTATGAAGATACTGAGGATATAGAGAGCTAAGCGCACGCACTGACGTCTGCTGTCAAAGCTCCGGGGTGAAGCAGTTGGAGCTGCAACTCGTCCAAATGGACAAGAGTGCGACGGGTTTCGTAAGCCTGAAACAGCTACGGTGGCTGTTGGCCGACCACTTTGCCCTCGAGACGTCTGAGACGCGCCTGCTTGAGATGTGTCTAGGCATGAGCTTCAACCCGCAGGCTCAGCTCGACTACAAAGAGCTAGTAACCGCGCTGCTGGACATCCTCATCTACGCAGCTCCTAGCCTCCCTGGGTCCAAGAAGAGCGATGCACTCTCCCGGTTCGACAAGTACCTGGCAAGCGGCTTCCCTCCTGACCGCGTCAAGGCGCGGCAGCTGATCGATCAGCTGTGTCGAAGATTCGACTCCGGAAGCGACGGTCGCATCGCACTTGCTGAGCTCCTGCGCGTTCTTCGCTGCGACCTCGTCGAAGAGCACGCGCTGCGCCTTGCCTTCCCTCTGACCGAGAAGGAGACCATCCAGCTCATCTTGTCGACCAGCGCGCCGCCGGTTAGCTCAAGCGGGGAAGCTACTGGAGCGTTCGTTTACTACGACGAGGTGCTCGATACTCTATTTGGCAGTATCAACCTCGACGATGCTGTCTGCGGGGCGTCAGAAGGGCAGGTGGCACAAGCGCTAAGCTGGAGGTTTTGGGAACGGATCCGCAAGACGCTGTGCAATGGCAGTCGCGCCAAGGAAGCGAGCGTGCTGGAGCAGATCGTCAAGATCGTGCACAAGCTGGACCGCAGCAAGACGTTCGCTGTATCGCCGCTCTTCTTCAAGCGCATCTTCGACCAGCACCTTCGCCCGGAGGACGTCTACGTGCTGTCCAGAGTGCTCCAGATGCCGGAGCCCGCCGGCGACAAGACCCATCGGGATCGGGACACGCTTCGCTACGACGTGTTCCTCTTCATGACATTTGGCGCGCCACCGATCGAGCAAGACGTGCGGGGCAAACACCCGTTTGCGGTCACGGTGCGCTCCAAGCTAGTTCGAAACGATCGGTCGCTGAGAATGAGCATCGCCGAAGTGATGAAGACCCATGGAGCCGATTGGACCCTTGATCTCGATGGGTTTTGCGAGCTCATTGGACAATCTGCCGACCGTGAGCCGCTTGCGCCGCTCGAGCTGCTCTTTTTGTTTGCAACGCTGTCGGATTCGTTCGAGGCCGGGCGAAAGGTACAAGTGAAGGCACTGTGGAACCTCCTTGTCCGGGATTGCTGGGGACAGCCAAGCTCCTCACGGCCGTCTCCAGCAGACGAACGATCACAGCAGCAACAGCCCCAAGTGTCCGCCTCTGTTGACAGCGACACTGAACGCAGCAGCGCGGACTCGATACGAAATCTGGTGACTGAGGGCCTCAACAACTACAACCTCGAGCGCGCGCTTGGACCGTACAAGCTGAAGCACTGCGGCTGGGTTGCCATGCCGAAACTTGCTGCGGAGCTAGTGCAGATGTTCCGCGCGGTGGGTGTTCCAGATCGCTACAAAAGCGAGAAAGAGCTTGTTCGGGAGCTGGACATGTTCCTCAGTCACATTGACGACCGAGCTGACCGGTCCGAGAGACACACAGATGACGACATGGCTCCATTCCCTCATGCGATTTCGCTGAACGACTTCTTTGACAGCGTGTTCGACTGGAATGGCGTCGTTCGAGCGCTTCAGCTGCCGCACAACCTCGTGGAAGTCAACCGACAGCTGCAGGTGTTCGACTGGGACAAGAACGGCACGATCCTGTGTGACGATTGGAACAAGGCGTGGCGTCCGCTGTGTCTCGGCCAGTCGGGCATGCGAGACTGGGAGATCCGAGTCTTGCAGCGGCGGTTCCCCGGGACGCCAGGGGCTTCGACCTCCCTGATGAAGGCGCCATCTACGAGCGGCGGCGGAGGCAGCAGGGCGCCATCGCTGTGGGGCGAGAGCATCAATTACTCGCGGCTGCTGGTGTTCCTACTTGATCAACACCAGCAGCGAGCGAGAGACGGGCTTTGCAGATACACAATCGATGTCATCCAACGAGAAACCGCGTCGACCGCGGGTGGGATCTCGACCTTTCGACTGGAGAAGCTGTTTCGATCACTGGACCGAGACAACAAAGGCTTCTTCACCGCTCGCGACTTGGTCGCATTCCTGGTGAACCGGCAAGGCACCGAAGAGGATAACACGCTAGCCAACGACGGGGTCGTAATGGAATGGCTCGAGAACCCCGACGCCGTCTCCTTCGTCATGAAGTTCCTGTCGACGGGAGCGGCGTCGAGTGCTGTGAGCCATACACAGACAGTCGCACAAGCGGCAAGCAGCGCGCAGAACAAGCCATCGGTGGTCACGTTCGACCAGTTTCGGCGACTTGTGAGCAGTTTCGCCAGTGATTTCAGAGGACGCAAAGCTCGCCATCCCTCGGATAATGCGTCGCCACCATCTCACAGTAGGCAGACGGTGGTCGTCGCCAGTCTGCGCTCTCTCGAACTCTCGCTACTTGAGATTGCGAGAGACGTTTCCCAGGCGAACGGACAGATTGTGCCTCTACGAGCGTTCCGATACCTTTCGCAGCAGACTTTGGTGGCGGACACGCACACTGCGTACGGAGCCAGCGAGTCGTCATCGCCAGCAAAGTCCCCATCGCGGTCGGCTAGACGAGAGGAGCTTTCATCGCCGATCAAGAACCGACAGCGAGAGCTCCGCGCGGCCCCGAGCGATCCTCTCACCCCCGAGAGGCTGAAGCAAGTTCTTCAGCGCCGCCACCGCCTCACTGTCTCGACGCATCTCATCGGCCAGTTCTTCGCCCACGTGGGCGCCGCGTCCAAGCATTTCTTGGAGCTGGGCGAGTTTTCCAGGTGGGCCGCGCCGCTCGCGGTCGACATGCAGGTCCGAGTCCGTGCAGCCGTCAGGAAAATGATCATCACGAGCAAAGGGGGCGGCGGGAAGGTCGACTTGGACCGATTCCTCGCGCAACTAGAGCGCCGGCTGCTCGACTCGCCTCTGTACGCTTCCAGACCGAACGCGTCGTACTCGAGCAGCGTCAGTGGCAGCCTCCGCCGGCTGCCGCCACGAGTACCGGTCTCTCTGCTACTGAGCAAATTGCACCAGCTCAACATCCCGCTCAGCCGGCTCGACGCGACAGCGCTGCTCCGGCACTTTGGCATGGACGACGACGACGAGTACGTCGACTACACGCTCTTCTTGCAGCGGCTGTACGAAGCCAGTCTCGCTGCGCAAGCCGCGGACCAAGTACAGGCCAAGAGAGTCTGAAAAGAATAGTATCATCACATATGCATGATGCTGCTGTCAAGACGCTGCTGGTGCTTTGAGGCGAGCTACAGCGCTTCACGATCGCCAAACAGTGAGCTCTTGACCACCACGTGAATGCGAGCATTCATGGAGGCGTCTTTGCTTCGCAAAGCCTCGGGACGGATCGCGCCGGCTTCGTGTGCGTAGCGCTTGTACTCGCCATCACTGCGTCCCACACACAGCATAGCGCACACGTGTTAGTTTCTCCCAGACGGCCACAGGCTGTAGCAGATAGAGCGCGGGGGACGCACTAGAAGCAGAAGATGACGAGCGTGGCCACGGTGAGGAACACCATGACCCACTCCGGGCTCGCGTAGAAATACTTGTTGGGCACATGGCCCGAGCTGTTCGTGTGCGTCCGTCGCAAGATGCTCAAGCCTGGGACGAGGATGGCGGACAGGAAGTTCCCGCAGAGCTGCTGCAGCGCCGCGACTGTGGCCTCGCTCGTCGGGAAGGCGCACTCGACGCCGAGCTCGAGCACGATGGGCTGCAGCGGGCCGAGCACGGCGCCCAGGAACATCAGGCTCACAAACGCGAACGCCACATGGCTTTTGGGTGCGAGCTTGAAGGCCGCCATGGACAGCGCTGTAAGCACGAGGCACACCTGCAACGCGGCGATGTGGTTGCGCTTCTTGTCGACGTATCGGCTGATGATCTGTCCGCCGATAAGCGAGCTGACGATGAAGGCTGCGCCGATGAGTCCGATCTGCGCCTTGGAGAAGCCCGCGGAGCTCAGGAACTTGCCGAGCAGCGCCGACATGGCGTTCAGGATGCACTCGGCCATGGAGAACGTCACGACCGTATGCCAGAAGCCGCGGTGCGTGAAGGCGTTGCTCCACTGCTTCCAGTCGTACTCGTCGCGCAGCTGCACGTCGGACGCGATCGACTCCGTGTCGAAGCCGTCCGACTGCGACGGGAACGAGCGGAAGAGCAGCCAGCCGACGATCCCTGACACCGCCGCGGCGATCGCGACGTACAGGTTCCAGTCGTTCACCTGCTCGCTCGAGTGCACGATGAGCGGCGCTGCCAGGTACACGACCGCCGTGCCCATGGCGTTGGCGTTGACTGCGATGCTCGTGGACGTGGCGCGCAGCGACGGCGGGAACCAGTTGGCCGACAGCACGGGCGGCGAGTTGACCATGAAGGGCATGGCGACGGACGCGACCACTTGGCCGAGCAGGGTCAGGTTGGCTTCGACCGCGGGCGACACGTCGATCGCGCTCGCCACGTAGCGGATGGCGGCACCCAGCGCTTGTAGGAAGGCGCCGAGCAGCACGCCCCAGCGCAGACCCTTCTTGTCCATGAGCCACGAGCCGACGAAGGAGCACGGGATGTAGGACACGAAGTAGACCGTGATGAGCTCCGTCGAGTGGATCTGAAGGCATGCACGCGTAAAGTGAGGTGCGGCGCTTCCGGCCGTCGAACAACTAGCTACACCAACGACGACGATGTAGGACGCACGTTCTGGTCCCAGCGCTCCTCGACGATGCTCGCGATCGGCGCGTACGAGTAGCAGATGCCCTGGTTGATGGCCGTGAGCACCGACAGGATGCCGACCATGAACCACTTGCGGCGCGTGTCGTGGAACGGCAGCGCGCTCCCCGACACCATGGGGCTCTCGCCGCCCAGGAACGTGCCGTAGCCTGCTTGACACCTCGCGAGGTGAGCCATCCGCCCGACCCAGAGCGAGAGCAGCGCAGCCCTACAGTGGCGCACCGTCATCCTCCTCGTCGAACTCCATCCGCTCGACGAAGCTGCTGCGCTTATCGTTGGCTGGCGCCATGTCCGTCTGGCGTGTTTCGCGCAATGAGCCGTGTCGCGACGGCGTCCGTCGCTCGACCGGCCGTTCCGCGTGCCGGTTGGTGTCGCGCCGTCGGTTGGCAAGGCGGCGAGTGGGGGAATGCCGTGAAACGGCAGGCTTTGCCGCAAGAGTCCCGAGCTCTGAGTCTGAACTTCAGACTCTGAAGAGAGAAGGAGGAGAAGGAGGCGAAGGAGCGACGTCCCACGTGGCGAGCTACACCAATGGTGCCGCACCATACACACACCTGCGCCTCGGAGGGGTTCCGATTCGTCGCCCATTGGCTGGGTGAAGGCAGCGTTCGGCGCTTGCAACGAGCCGCAGTGGCACTCGCGCACTCACCCAGCCTCTACGCGATTCCCTTGGCCCCATTTCCGCTCGACGCTCGCTTCAGTGTCGTGTACGAATCACCCACCGTGAAAGGTGCAGCGCCATGGGATCACTTGCGCTGGAGCATCCGCCCTAACGGATCGAATCTCGCTGTGAGACGCGAGCAGGCACCGTCAAAGGCGGCGGCAAAAGATTCTGGGTGCTTGTCCCTCCTCGCCATGTCCAGGACGCGGAGCGATCAGCAATCGCGACGTGAGCGAACCGTGTCTCTCAGTCTCAGACTCCGGGCGATGCACATAGCGCTCGTCGACACACTGGCGGTGACGAAGCACCTCGCTTGAAGCCGCTGCTCGATGCAGACGAAGCGATGCGTTGGAGAGCTACACACAGAGTTACAATGGGGTTATAAGCACATGCCGGGGTCGTAATCGCAGCTACGGGGGCGCCACGACCTCCTCCATCAAGATGTTCTCGACGGTCTGGAACAGCCAGCCGAGGTTCCGATGCATCGCCGAGAGGATGAGGTCCGTTAGCGTGCCCGTGTGCTCGTCTCGCTGCTGGTCCAGGCGGCCCCGGTCGCTGCTGTCGCTCGAGATGGACGGCATCATGCGCATGCACAGCTGCACAATGGTCGACGGCGCGCCTCCCTCCGACGCGGCCACGGGGCGGATCACCACCCACACGCGCTCCATCATGCGCAGGCCGTGCAGCACGTCGCGCGGGCCCTCGCTCTCGGACGCGGACACGCACACCAGCACGACGCGGCCCTCCTCCTCGAACTTCTTCATGACGAAGCGCATATGCATGAGCGCCAGCGAATCGCTGATCCGGAGCTTCATGACCGCCTTGGCGGCCACGCTGTCGCTCGTGCCGTCTACGCGGTAGTACGCGCCGTCGGCCAGCTTGACGCGGCTGAGCGACAGGCAGCGCCACACAGCGCGGGACGTGGCCATGAGGCCGAACGGCACGAGCTTGGAGCTCGTGACCTCCATGTACAGCTGGTTGTGCTCGCTCAAGTGCACGTGCGAGTCGCTCGTCTCCTCGTCCAGCCGCATGCTGCGGTGGCGCGCGCACACGGCGTCGAGCTCGGCGTACACGGCGTCCGTCTTGCCGAGCAGCGACTCGTACAGCGAGTCCTCGCTCGAGTCCAAGGAGCGCAGGCGCTTGGCCCAGGCGTCGGTCGCGTCCGCCTCCAGCACATCCAGCGAGTCCTGCGACGCTTCGATCGTTAGTGTACTATGGCTAAAGCAAGGGAAGGAGAAGGAGAAGGAGATGCAGAAGGAGAAGCGCGCGGCTCACCATGGCGTTGGGGCGCTTCTTGAGCACCTTCTCGAGGCTGCGCGCGACCTTGATCTGGCTCTCGAGCATCTCGTGCAGCTTGAGGTTCTTCATCTCGGCCTTCTGCTTCTCCACGAGCTGGTGCTTGGCGATGCGCTCCCAGGCCGACACCTTGCGCGCGACGAGGCTCCGGCCGCCGCGCTCCTCGTCCTCCTGCGCTTCTCCGCTGCCGCTACTGCCGCGCATGAGCCGCTGCTTGAGCCCCGAGAGCTCCAGCTCCAGCTCCTCGACCTTGGCGCGCAGGTACTCGAGCTCCTGCTTCTGCCGCCGACGCGTCGAGTTCTGCATGGGCGCGCGCTTCGTCCCGGCGGCGGGGATTGGCGCCGGCGACGACGGCGGATGGATGGACAAGACGGCAGCTGCCTCGGTCGCCTCGGCCGCCTCTTCCAGGAAGGAGAAGGCCCCGTGGTCGCCCAGCGCGCCTGTGAGCAGCTCGTAGTCGCCCAGCTCGTCCAGGAAGCCCGGCAGCAGGTCGCCCAGCGCGCCGACGTCCTCGTCCTCATCCTCGCGCACCACGCCGGCCATTATGGACGCGCGAGGTGATGATGTCAAACGCCCAATGTTACGTACACTGAACAACCCACATTCGTCCATAGTATTCAATGATTCAGGATTATTGGTTCTATCGACATATGGATCTTAGGTTTACTAGACTCAAAAAATCCTATTTATGCATATGGACAGGTCCTGCAATATCGAATCGCGTTAAAAGTCGGTTCGAAAGTTTTTTTCGTTCCAATTAATTGAAACATTTAAATTAAATTCGAGTATGATGTTGGCTAAATATTATATTGTATTATTTCTACATTTTAGTACAGCCTGCATTTCAAACGATTAATGTGTATTGCAAATTTAACTATTTATTAGTATTATAGTTCTAAACTTAAAAAATAGAGCAAGTATAACTATTAATATTTAAACGATGTTTTATTTTTACGATTCGAAACAAAATGAAAAAAATATGTACCGTTTGTCAAAACAAAGTACTTTTTGCCTTCTCAAAATAGAATAGGCACCTGAACACTGTCGACGACCCGCACCACCAGTTATCGTTCGTCAACTACACGCGGAACTGGAGCCGACTCGCCCGGTTGTGGAACATGGTCCGCGTTGTGCAATGCTTCGATTCGAAGCACGAAGCGCTCGTGCCCAAGAGTCTCAACACTGCGCCAATGTGCCTTTGCCTAACAGCGACGCTTCTTCGCAGTCGAGAGCGCATGGCAGCGCACAGAGGCAGCGCGGCCATTCTTGGGCGTCGCTCACAAAGCGATCTCCGTGTCTCGCTGCCTTTGCAACGTCCGCAACAGCCCTGCCGCCGGCCGAGAGTCTCGGCGACGTTAACCACCAGTCTCTACTTCCGCGACGCGTGCCGTACGGACCCCGTCTTCGTAAACTGCGACGCCCAGGCCCTCGGAGCCTGGCGTCGCTGCCAGAAGCGGCGCCGCGAGCAGAAGGAGGCGGCCGCATGATGCACAGACCTCGACGGGTAACCAGAGTCGTTCGCGATGCTGCCGGCCTGAATCGTGCCGGACCGCGTCGCGCCGCTCCGTGAGCTGACGGCGACTGGCGAGACTATTAGCGCTGGATGTTGAACTTGATCGACAACAGCGCCGTCATCCAGGCCGCTGTTGCTGGTCGGATGACGCTTTCACTCGACACCTCTGTGCTGTTACAGACTGCGAGTCAAAGCCACGCCTTTGTGCCGCCATCGACCCCCTGAATACGTAAGCTGATCAGGTACATGCAGTTATCAAGATTAAATACAATATTTGATCTATATACTGTATTAGCTGCAGGTTCTATTGGCATTGCTAGTCGACGTCGAATTGCGCATACTGTAGTCGACGTCACTCACTTCCACTTCTTCCGACGCGAGCCCAAGCCGCCGCCTCCCACAATGACCAAGATCGCGATCGTCTACTACTCCATGTACGGCCACGTGGCCAAGCTCGCGTCGTCCATCAAGGCCGGCGTGACGTCCGTGCCGGGCGTGCAGGCGCAGCTGTACCAGGTGAGCGAGACGCTGCCCGAGGACCTGCTCAAGGCGCTGCACGCGCCGCCCAAGCCCGCCGACGTGCCGACCGCGACGCCGCAGACGCTCAAGGACGCGGACGGTATCCTCCTGGGCTTCCCCACGCGTTTCGGCATGCTCCCGTCGCAGGTGAAGGGGCTGTTCGACGCCTGCGGAGGTCTCTGGGCCAACGGAGCGCTCGTGGGCAAGACCTGCGGCTTCTTCTTCAGCACGGCGTCCATCGGCGGCGGCCAGGAGACGACGGCCATGACCACCACGCCCTTCGTCGCGCACCACGGCATGACCTTCGTCCCGCTCGGCTACCGCTCGCCGCTGCTCGGGTCCAACGACGAGCTGCACGGCGGCAGTCCGTGGGGAGCGGGCACCATCGCCAACGCCGACGGTTCGCGCCAGCCGACGGCCATCGAGCTCGAGATCGCCAGGATCCAGGGCGAAAGCTTCGCCGAGATCACCAAGAAGCTGAGCTCGTGAGCTGGTAGAGCGCGTTGCCGTGTGATTGGCGCCAACAAGAAGCCTATTGCGCGCTTGTACGTAGCCGAGTCTGGACGTTGTATGGCGTCCGTCACCTTTGCGCTTCACTGAGCAGCATGTTCTCGATGCACTGCACCAGACAGCCGATGTTGGTGGTGTACGACCCGATTATCATCTCCGACAGCAGCCCGACGTGCTCCTTTTGCTGCGTCGGTTCTGGAAACTCCGGCACCATCCGCATGCACATTTGTAGGATACAAGAGCCGTCGTAGTCGTACTCGCCCAGTCCGAGCGCCGGCGACGTCATTCGGTGCTTCTCGACCACCGCCCACCCGTTCTCGGATATCTTGACGCGCTCGGCGCCAACGCGGCTGCCCTCCATGTGCCCCTCGCACGCCCACGCGAATACGACACGCCCCGAGTCCTCCTCGAAGCGCTTGACCGACATGTTAACTCGGATCTGCGCCTCCGATCTCCGCAGCCGGAGCGTGAGGCTAAAGCGGCTCCTAATCACGTCGTCGGTGCGCATTATCGCCTGTGGTAACCAAGTAGCGGTGCAATCGCATCGCTCAAGCGTAAGTAGAGAAATTGTACCCCCTTCCCCCCAAACGTCCAGAGCACTTTGAACATCGCACGCACCGAGATGTGGCCGTTGGTGACCTTGACGCCGTCGCCCATGAGGCTCCAAGCGGCGTCGCTAACCCGCCTGGCCGAGAACGGCATGACTTTGGAGCTGATGATCTCCAGGTAGATGTTATTGAAGGCGTCGAGCTTGGCTCCTGCCTCGTCGACCTCGTGCTGGTTCACGACCAAGCCGGTCTCGAGCCAGGCGGCGTCGAGCTGCTGGTACAGCTCGTCCAAGCGCGCACCGAGGGCGTCAAAGACCGCCTCGTCCTGGCCAGGGTCGTAGGCCGCAAGTCGCTTCGCCCCAAACCTCCTCGGCCCCAGTGCCTTCAAGAACGCACACGTTACAACCATGGGTCTCGATAGAGAGAGCACCATGCCACCTTGACAATGCACGCTCACCTCATGGGACGGACGCTTGCGGAGCAGTTTTTCCAGACTCAACGCGACCTTGATCTGGCCCTCGAGCACCTCTCGCAGCCGAGCGTTCTCGACTTCGGCCAGAATGCGCTGGTCCTTCTGCGCTCGAGCCGTCCGCTCCCAAAGCGCGGCCGGCGACGACGCTGCCAGCGCCGAGGGGGCCTTGGGGACAGCCGCGCCGTCCTCGCACTCGCTCCTGCGCGTCTGCAGCGCGGCCAGCTTCCCTTCCAGCTCCTTGACGTGCTCCCGCAGCTCATCCAGCTCGCTCTTCCGGGACTTGCGGCGCGTCTGCGCGCTTGCAGCAGACGCGAGGCAGCCGAGCTGCAGCTCCTCGCCGTCTGCAGAGACCGACAAGCCCGCTTGGGCTACTAGGGGCAGATCTAGCCTCTCTAGCGACGCGCTCGCCTCGGCGGGCGGGCGATACGCCATCCAGGACAGCGAGAGGGATGCAGCCGCCGCACACAATGCGACAGAGCGCCACGGATGTAAAGTCTCGCGTGGCGCTTCTTCCACTGACAACACATCTGATACCAATGGGATATCACCCATCAACGTGACAAAGTACCGTAAAAATCGGATTAATCCGGCCACAACACTTTTATACTCCTATACAAAATAGTGAGGTGGCCGGATCATTCCGAAGTCTGCAGTAATTCAGGTGATTGGCCAATAACGCTCAACGCCACACGAAAAAACTGAACAAAATCTTAAAAACCGGTGTGAAAAATGAGTGGCTTTGACGCGCTTTATCATTGCATCCCGCTGCCAGTTTCCATTCCACCTCGACGACCAACGATGCCTCGAGAACGGCTGCCTCTTCGCTTTACGAACGAGTACAGGCTCAGCATGGTTATCGCGTTTGAGACGGTCGCAGCGTAGGGGATCAAGCAGCGCGAGTTCTGTCGAGCAAACGGCCTCAAGCGCAGTACGTTGCAAGATTGGGTGAAGAAATTCCAAGCACTCCAAGCAGCCGTGTCGAGCGAGGGCCGCAAGAGTCGTGCCCGCCACCAAACGTTGGGTGGAAGCGGAAGGGTGTTGGTGTCTGCGCCGGTCGAAGACGCGATCGTGCAGTACATCAAGGACCTACGGCGCGACCACTTCGTCGTCACGCGCGACATCATCGTGGTCGCGCTTATGCGGGTTATGCCCGCGTTCGCCGAGGCACGCTCGTACGATGCGCGCCTCTCGTGGTGCGACCGGTTCATGGCCCGACACGGGCTCACGATTCGACGCATTACGCACTCCGGAAGGAAGACGCTGGACGATCTCGCCGAGCAGAAGCTCGGTTTTGTCGATGAGGTCGTCCAGCTTCTTACAGGTCACTACATGGACCCGATCACTCGCTCCCCCTTCATGACGGCACTGTTCAACATGGACCAGACGTCTGTGTTCCACAACGCCGGGGGGAGTACGACTGTCGACTTCGTCGGGCCGAAGGTCGTGCCAGCGATCACAGGCGACGGCGCCAGCCACCGCTGCACGATCGCCTTGACCATCCGGTCAGACGGTGCTGTCTTCCCCCCCTCACTTCGTATTCAAGGGAGTAGAGGGTGGTGCCGTCGACGACGAGGTGCAGCGGTACGCCGACGCTAGCGTGGCCACGTTCTCAGTTCAGGAGAGTGCGTGGTTCAACGAGAGGGTGATGCTAGAGTGGATTGATAGGTGCTGGAAGTTCGTAGTTTCAGAGCCGTGCATCCTCATCTTAGACAGCCTTAAAGTGCACCGATGTGATGCAGTAGTGAATGCGCTGGCCGATCTTGGAACAGCCCCTGTGTTTGTGCCAGGCGACTGTACCGGTGTCGCTCAGCCCCTCGACGTTGGTGTTATGGCTCCATTTAAGCAGAAAATGCGTGGAATTTACGCGCAAGACTGCTTGAAGAAGGCTTTCCCAACAAGCGCAGCAGCTCGCCGCCGTGCAATGTTTGATCGCGCAGTGGCTACGCTTGCGCAGATATCAACCACCACAGTGCAGCATGCATTTCGTAAGGCCGGCCCATTTATTCCATTTGGTCCGGACGCGAGTATCCATATTAACACCGTCTTTTGACTCACGGACATTCCCACTTGCGTTTGATTGGTCAAATCAATTTCGATATCTATCTCAAGTGGCCGGGTTATTCCAGTGGCCGGATTTACCTACATTTTACGGTAGCCCTGTAGCTCGCCAACCCACCGTCGAATGACATCCGTCTTCAACAAAATCAACGACCTGTTATCACAATTGGACTTGACTTTTGTATGATGTCGGCAGAATATTCAGATGGCAGAAACTTTCGACAGCTTCATCATCAACCTACTCAAGCCGCGAGTTGGTGATTTCCAGATGGTCGGACTCGCAGACTCTTGACGTACCGCCACGCCCCTCCGTCGACCGAGCAGCAGACGACCACTTTGCGCCATCTACACTGCACCGACTCGTAAATGAAGAGAAAGAGAGTCACACGGAGCCCGACTTGATCTCCGGATTGGAAGAGCTGCACATCAAGATCGTCGCTACGTTCGCGTGCGTCGGAATGAAAGAGGAGCTT
>JAADXX010000535.1:0-20315 GCA_023338025.1 Phytopythium oedochilum | reverse complement strand
TGCTGGCGCAGTGATGCCGACAACTTCCTCGCCACGGTCGCTTTTCCTGTATGGGGCAAATCACTTGCAGATTATGACTGTGTGGTCCACATTTTGTCGTTGACTCGGAAGCTTTATGTACGCCACATCGTTTCACTCGAGTTCATACTTTGGTGGACCACAGAAATCGTTTGCGGATTGTGTGGTCCACACATGGCGCTGTATTGGGAAGCTTCATAATTTGGTGGACCACACGAAACATTTGAGGATGAGCTCCATCATGCTTGTTTGTTGTCGTCGATCGTGTTGACAAAAACTGCAATTCTGTGGAGTAAGCTAAAAAATCTTGTGGATTTTGCCTATTTTCTCCTTTTGAGGTGTCTCCACAATTAATTTATACATGTTCCGGGCAAAAATGAACATCCATTTATTTATGGCCAAGAATATCTATATAACTAAATTCGCAAAGTACGTGTGCTCATCAGCCCATCATAAAGCTCATCAAGCTCGTCCGCTTCATGCCACGCATCGCCATCTTCTAGCTCGGCCTGCATAGGTGCAGAAGACACGAACTAACACAGCTTGCGCTTCCCTGATGTGAGCATCGCGAGCTTCGTATAAATTGGTTGTGACCTGTACGAGTACGCAATAAGGCAACGCGTTAGTCGGACACAAAGTGATAACAAAAATGTCAGCATAACGCCTCGTGCACGCGCACTCACCGCTTCGCCACCACGAGTTGAATGCACACGGGAGTTGGCGCAGTTGCTTGTGCTTCGCCTTGGCTAGCTACTGCACCACGTCCTTCGACAATCCGCCCAGTGGTTAGCGCGCAACAAAGTCACATGCACACCGGTCTGCATCCATGTCAATTGACCTTTCCGCGCGATTTTTTGTGAGACAAACATCTCTAATGTCCGAAACTACCGTATAGTCTGTCAATAATTGTTGTTTGAGTCTTTCCTGGAGTCATATTTGGTGTGACACAAAAGGTTTCAGAGATCGTCACTCATTTTTCAGGCTCATCGTTTCTCTCACATTTGCAGCCTGAAAAGGCCAAAATACACGAAGTCTGAAACCCCCTATTGGTTTTGCGGTCTTGGCAGCTGCAGACCTGTCGTGATGCAGCCACGCGAACTTGAACGTGTAGTCGAAGCCTTCGTGCACAATTCGCGCATACTCAGTTGTAACTCATCGATCGCGCAGAACCAAAGCAGCTTACCGAAGTGTAGCAGAGACGGCTGGGCGTTGTAGAGCACCCAAAACACAAGCCGCGATTGCACCTTGGTCCGCTGCTTCTCGAGCACGAACGCGAGCTGCGCGATGCCCGGCAGGTGGAATGTGTGTCCGAGCACTGCATGTAGCGCGGCAAGCGATAACAACTCGAGCGCTGAGTACAGATACAGGTTGTTGAGTGTGGCACGCAGTTGCTCGTCCGACATGGCGCTGAGACTCGGGAAGTACATGCGGTTCTGGAGGTAGTAGACCGCTGCAAGGTAGGTTGCTATCATGCATCGAGCGTTAGCAAGACACTCCGCGTCCGCATTGTATGCAACAACGTACCGAAGATGAAGGGGATAATGAACTCGACATAGTGCACGAGCATGAGGAACTCCGTGGTGTAGAGCATCCGTCGGATAGCGTCCAGGTACCGCCGCTCCTGGAGGCTCACAGTTCCTATGGCTGTCTCTTGTCCGTCGAGTTCGTGGATCACTTCAGCATTGGCAATGCTGTTGGCCGAATGCTGTAGCGGCTCGTGCATAGCGGTGAGGGGGCGAAGAGCGACTGGGAAAATGTTGGAAATGGAGCTAGCCGGAGGCTCACTGAGTGGGCGAACCGTGACCGGTGAGATCTTGTGGCTTGACTGCGACAGCAGTGCCAGCAACCTGTGCAAGCGAGTTATTGGCTTGGTGCTGCCGAGGTTCCGACTCTGAACTGATGCGGTCGGCTCCCTACTCAACTTGCTAATGATGCCGGCTGCTCGGTCGACATAGGTACGTTGGTGCCACAAATGCCCCGACTGTATGATGTTGAGCTGGCTCCCCACCCGTTCGTGGAAGGCGACAATCTCGTCGAGCATCAGACTGAGGTCGTGAAAAGACAGTCGCAACAACATGAGGTCGAGCGCCATGAGTCCGAGCGTCGACAACAGCGAGGGCGTGATCTGCATGCAGTGCATTGTGAAGAGCGCGCAGAAGATGTCGATGCTGATGACGACCAGCTCGAGAAGCTCGTCGCCCAGGTGCTTGAGCGAGTTGCAGAACCAGATCCGAAGGACCACTTTGATTGCCGGCAGAAGGAACAGCGCGGCAGTCTTGTAGGCGTGTGGCAGCAGGCTGTAGACGAGGTAGTAGAGCGGGTAGATGCTTACAAGCGTGATCTGGCGCGACCAGACCAGGATCGCGTTCTTGACGGGCTGTCGGAGAGCCTCGTCCTGTTCACGGATGCGCTTGCCCCACGTCACAGCCAACACTACAACGATGAGCGCGATCCACACTGGGGACGTGGTTATAAGAGAGAACGGAACAGGGGAGCCGAACCGCCAGACGAAGGGAGAGGAAGCACCGAGCGATCCAGTCGCCACTACGACCGACTGCGCCAGCTTCCGGGTCACAGAGAGCGGCAACGACGGCAAGAACTCGGCGAATTGCTGGAACTGGATGAAGCTCAGGATGACCACCAATATGAACGCGCGCACGGTTATCGGAAGGGCGTCGCTGAGTCCGCCGTACGGATGGTTCAATGGGATGAGCTCAAGGAGCAGCGTGACCACTAGGCACGGGATCGGAGTCAGCAGCACCACTGCGGCGATGCGGAGCGTGGTCACCTCGCGCGAGTACTTGGCCAGGGCGGCAACTCTCTGCATGGAGTATACGCCCTGCTTCTCGACGCTGACAGTCCGCATAAGCCGGTGGAAGCGCTGTCGCCAGGTCGCTTGCATGTCTTGCGCTGAATCGATAGCCGGCATTTGCACTGAAGGTGACGCCGGCACGACGAACACGATTTGATTGTCCACAGCGACAGCAAGAACTTGCGGCATGTCTTGAACGCCCAAAGCAGACACTCACGTCGTCGGCTATTTTTGTGTTCTACCTCGGAGAAGAAGAGTGTTCCAGGCATTCAAACCGATGGGCGTTGTCAAAGGCTGCGCCAACAACGCACACACGGTGGGGTGAATGAGTGAAAACAAGTCGCATGATAAGAGAGCTCTGCGCGTTGTAGAAGACCCAGAAGACGAACTTTGCTGGAACGTCTTGCCGTTGGCGCTCAAGCACTAGTGCGAGTTGCGTCAGTTCCAACAGGCGGATTTTCGCGCGCTTCTTGGTGCGATCCAGGAGAACACCGCGTTGGCGCAGCACGTGCGGAGACTGTGAGCCCAATTTGCCTACTCTTCGACTAGGGTGCGCGGCCCCTGCGTCTCCACCCGAAGGCTTTCCAGGAGTCTGCGCATGCACTACTGATTGGTATCCGCGGAGGCACAAGAGTCTTCTAGGCCGGCATCAGGCCGGGCTCGCTGGGTGAAATGAACACGGCTGACTTGCCGCTCTTGGATCCGACCCCCACAGACTATGGCTTGGTCCAATCGTGGCGGAAGCAGCAGCTCAAAGCCATCACGCTGGTGTCGTGGATGACGGCGAATGGGATCGAAAACGTGCGACAATCGCATTTTCGGCCGTTTCGCGCGACCTGATTGGGTCACGCCGCCCGAAAATACTGCGACACAATAGCAGAGCTCATTTGTCAGATTGGGAGCTGTGCCAAGCCACTGCCGCTGCCAGTTTCTAAGTCCCTGAGCGTCCAGCGGAGCCGTCGACACCATGCGCCGCGCCAGGGCTTTGCTGGTAGCGGGGAGCGTCGCTGTCGCAGCGGCGGTGGTGACTGGCGAGGCGCTTCCGAGCTCCACCAGCCTAGGGAATGCGACTGACGAGGTTCCGTTCGGCCAAGCGCTCGGCTTGTCGTGCTCGGTGGACGCCGACTGCGGCTACGTGCCCAGCCTCGCGTGCGTGAATGGGTACGATGGCGTCCATGCTTGAGCGGCTAGAGATGCTGTGGGCTTATTATCCGTGCTTCGTTCGCGGGCAGGCGGTGCGATTACTGTCGACCAGGATACTTCGACTGCGGCGACTACCCTGGGGACGTGTCCAAGCACTGCCAGGTCGTGTTCGTCGAGGACGACGCACAGTCCCCGCTGTACAGTCTCAGCGCCAGCGATGACAAAGTCCAGGTGGCCTACTGCGTCGAGAAGGATTTGTTCACGCACTTTGGGTGGCGAGACGTGGTCGGCACGCTCGTGGCGTTCTTCAGCACGGCCATCGGCTCGGGTTGCGGCATCGGCGGCGGCGGACTCATGGTCCCGCTGTACATTTTCGTTATGGGATTGAGCCCCAAGCACGCCATCCCGCTGTCCAAGGCGACCATTTTCGGCAACGCAGCGGCGATCTACCTGTACAATTTCAACCGCAAGCATCCGAGTGCGTGGCTCACTCCCTAGCCGAGCTGTTCGTCTTGCCAACCCCCACTGACTTGGTGTTGTACGCGCCGTACGCTCCTGGATCACCAGCAAACCCGAACACGCCCATCATCAACCACGCCGTGGCGGCCGTGATGGAGCCCATGACGCTCGTGGGCACGGTGATCGGCGTGATGCTCAACAAGACGCTGCCCAACTGGGCCATTCTCGGCCTGCTCATCGCGCTGCTCGCAACCATCACGTACAAGACCGCGATCAAGGGCCTCAAGGTGCGTCCACTACGCTCCAGCGAGCTTCGAAGGCGTCATGGGTCTCTGACATGAACAACCGCGCTCCAGATCCGCGAGCGTGAGTCGGCTGCGCAGCTGAAGCAGGTCAAGACCATCTTGTCGGGGCGTGGCGGCAACGCGGACGCCAGTCGCTGGTCAATCTTCCCGGTGCGTCGCGCGTCGAACGATGGGTGGCGTACGAGATCGGAGCTGAGCTAATTCTCTGGTGAATCCATTGCAGCGACTGGATGCGGCCACGGCAGCGCGCAAATGGCTGAGCGTCACTCGGAGGAACCGCAAGGCGCGCGAGATCCTGCTGCAAGACGTGGACGACTTTGCGTCGCTTCCTCCGCTCTCATCGAAGCGACAGCTGCAGGAGAGTGAGCGGCAATCACTGCTGAATGACCAGCAGTCAGGCAAGCGTCAAACGTTTGGGACGTTCGACGGAGGTGAGGAGCCTTCACTCCATGCTTCAGCACTGCTCTTGACTCGGAACTCACCGCTTTATGCACGACCGACCAGCTTCCAACGACGACGACGACGACGCGTGGGCGTCCACGCGTCGCTCCATCCAGCAACGCGAGGCCAAGCGCGTGCCGCTGGCGTACCTCTGGCCGCTCATCGTCTCCTGGCTGGTCGTGCTCGTGCAGTCCATGCTGCGCGGCGGCCACGGCGCTCCGAGCATCATCGGCGTGCCCTGCGGCTCGGACGCGTACTGGCTGCTCACGCTCCTGCCGCTCGCGTTGCTCGTCGGCATCACGGCGTACATGGGGCGTCGCCTGCGGCTGCTGAACCGGCTCAAGGTGCTGAGCGGCTACGAGTTCAAGGAGGGCGACACGCACTGGGTCCGCTACCGCGTCGTGGCGCTGCCAGCGCTGTGCGTCATCGCTGGTGTCGCCGCAGGGCTGCTAGGCGTCGGCGGCGGCATCGTCAAGGGCCCCATCCTGCTCGAGATGGGGATGCTGCCGGCCGTGCAGTCGGCCACGACCAGTTACATGATCCTGTTCACGTCCTCGTCCACGACGCTGCAGTTCGCCGTCAACGGCCAGTTCCCGGGCGACAAGCAGTATGACTACGCGCTCTGGTTCATCGGCGCGGGCTTCCTGGGCGGCCTGACGGGCCAGTACGTCGTCGCCATGCTCGTCAAGCGCTTCAAGCGCGAGTCCATCATCGTGTTCCTCCTGGCCGCCACCATCGGGCTCTCGGCCGTCGCCATGAGTCTCGTGAGCTTCCAGTCGACGCTGCGCGACGTCGAGCGCGGCGTCCACCTCGGCTTTAACGGGCTGTGCGCCGGCGCCTAGACCGCAGATGCATGCGCAGAAAATCTGTGACGCGCGCAATAGATTCGCTTCGAACGCCCGTTTCATGCGCATGGATGGGCGCGTGGGTTGGCTCTGGACGTAGCTGGCGGTGTTGCGACGGCCGGTGGCGATCACATTCGATCGAACGCGCTTCGCTGCTCGCTGTCCGCGGCCGTCGACGAGCGGAATCCGCCCGGCGCGCTCCATTTTCCGGCGTGATCCCTCCGCTTGAGCTTTTCCCTGTAAAAGCAGAGGATACTCGTCGATGATTCGGCAAAACCATGTATTTTTATAGTTCATGAACCGATACGATTCGCTTAAAATGCGATGTAAAGGTTTCAGCACCGAACATGCAGCACTGTCGTCACAGGAGTCAGCTCTTTTTAAGCCAATGAAAGCGTCTGCCTGCCTTCAATCACGCTTAAAACGCTACGCCATTGGCTCAAATACCGAAGAAGAGCTCCCGCGCTGTCTTTTTTCTGCCAAAACAGCAGACGGCAGGTGTCGTCGGTATAATCCCCTCCTCACACTCTGGGATTCGCGGCGACGACGACTCCACGGGCGGCGGCATCGGCTCGTACCTCACTTCCTGCTTTGCCTCGGGACGCGACGGGGCTGCCGCGCGGCTGATAATCCAGAGCAGCGAGCGAGCGCCGCGATATCGGCGCCGTTTCCGTCGAGATCGAGCCAGCAGGACTTGAGAAATCCATCACCAACCAGCACGATGCTCATGTCGCCCGGCGTGTCGATCGCCGTGCTCAACTCGGTCGTGAACGCGCTGTGCGACCCGCTGCGCAAGTACCTGACCAAGTTCATGGACCCGTTCATGGTCGTGGCCACGCGCGGACTCATACAGGCACCGCTCTTCTGTCTCTGGGCGTTAGCGGATACGGGCGGCCGGCTGCCGCCGCTCAACCGCCTCTTCTGGACGTCCGTCTGCATCTCGGGCAGTATCAACATCGCCACGAGCTACCTGTACAACCGCAGCATCCAGATCTCGACGCTGTCGGCCACGATCCCGTTCCTGTCGTTCACGCCCGCCTTCCTCGTCGTCGTCGCCTTCCTCGTGCTCGGCGAGGTGCCGACCGTGTCGGGCGTGCTCGGCGTGTCAATCGCCGTGCTCGGCGGCTTCTGGCTGCAGGGCGCCAAGGACGAGCGCATCGGCAAGGACTTGGCGCTCGACTCGGCCAGCGCCAGCAAGGGCTCGCTCTACATGATCGCCGTGGCGTTCCTCTGGAGCATCTCGAACGCGTTCGACAAGATCGGCGTGCAGAACTCGACGCCACTCGTGTACGGCGCAACGATCCAGGTGATCGTGGCGCTCGGCAGCTTCGTGCTGCAGCGCATGCGCGTGGGCGGCGCCGACATCTACCACCCGATCGGCACGGAGGTCAAGATCCCCTGGGGCTACGTCGTGCTCGCGGGCCTGACGAGCGTCGTCGCGTACTACATCAACCTGGTCGCGACGCAGCACCTCGAGGTGTCGTACGTGATCGCCATCAAGCGCTCCGGCTGCATATGGAGCGTGCTCATGGGCAAGCTCCTGTTCCGCGAGCACGGGCTGCGCAAGAAGATCCCGAGCATCCTGCTCATGGTCGTAGGCGTCGTCTGCATCGTCATGGGGAAGCAGTGACCGTCCGTCCAGCCGTCGTCTTCGTACTATATCGACGCGCGGCTTCGGCCGATGCCTCGACAATACTTTATGGGAAAAGAACAGTGAACTGCGTGCGTGACGCGTACAAGCACTCTCCCTCTCTCCGTCGTGTATTGTCTAATCTAGCGTCTCGCCGACGCGCCATGCGCCAAGCTCAGCGGAACAGCTCGTCGTTCACGAACGCCTTGGCCTCGGGCGTCTCGAGCCACGTCTCGGACTGCGCAATGTCGTTCTGGATGGCCTCCACGAGCGCCTCGAGCGAGGAAAAGTTCATCTCTGGCCGCAGGTACCCGTTGATGAGGAACTTGAGCGTCGAGCCGTAAAAGTCGTCGTCGAACTTGTGCAGCAGGTGCGGCTCGACCGTCTTCTCCTGTTGGTTGGGGGTGAAACGTCCCAGTCGCTGCTGTTAGCGCCGTCCCCCACTCATCCGTCCAACCCGTCGGCTCCCCTCACCTTGTTGCTGAAGTACGGGTTCCACCCGATGCTGGCGACCGCCTTGAACGGGCCCTTGCCGTCCACGGTGGCCCAGCCGCAGTAGATGCCCGTCGGCAGCGTGTCCAGCAGCTCGCCCAGGTCCGCGGCCGACAGGTTCGCCGTCGGACAGCCCAGCTGCTTCCCGCCGCGACCGAAACCCTCCACGACCGTGGCCTGCAGCCGGATCGCGTTCTTCAGCAGCTCGATGCCCATCCTGGATCGCGGAGTGGCCGGCCCTGTCTTGCTCGAAGAACGAGAGCGTGCTCGCCCGTCTTGACCGAAGCCTTCGGATTTAGAAATGCGACGCCCACTGACGCTTGATGCGAGCGGTGCAGTCAGTTTGATGGGCCAAACCAGACCGATAGAAAAGCGAAGACATTTGCAGCAGGTACTGATCATTCCCGTATAGAGCGCTGCGACGATGACGTTCGCGTCATCATGGAGGCTGCTGATTGGCTTGATCCGCGATTATGGTACACGTCACCTTCTCATACAAAAGCCAAATGACCATAATAAGTGAACCTCATACAGAACGACTACTGACACCGTCGGTATCAGTTAGGACAAGAACGTTCGCGGCGCCTTCGATGCGATGACCCGTCGGTCTTCCGAAATAGTGACTCTTTCCTCTCGCGGATCGACCCACTTCCGCCATTTTACCTTTCGAAGACGGGCGGTCACACGCAACCAACGAGAAAGGGCGTCTGGGTGGAAGCGAAGGAGGAGGAGGAAGATCCTGGGCGCCGGAGGCTTCTCGCTCAGGATGAGCGTGGTCCACGGTCGACGCGGCGCGGCCCCCGCGGCCAGCGGCGCCGACCACGTGTCTCGCGACACCACCACCTCCAGCACCAGCAGTAGCAATAGCGCCGCCGCCTCCGCCACGGGCGGCCGACCCGCGCGCTTCCCGTCGGCGCTCTCGGCCGCCGCCGCGCCGTTCTCCATGGTGCCGAGCTCCGTGCGTATACGCGGAGCGCAGCCCACGGCGGGACCCACAGGACCCGCGGGCGCGGCGGGCGACGCGGACGGGAACAAGAAGCTGCGCGCGCGGCGCCAGCGGAAGCCCAAGGGCAAGCCGGCGTCCTCCAGCGGGCAGGAGGACGAGCTAGAGGACAAGCCGCCCGCTGCTCCTGCGAACGGCGCCCGTACGGCGAGCAAGAGCGCGAAGAAGAAGAAGAACAAGGCGGATCCGAGCAAGGACGGACAGGACAGACCCAACGGCGCGCTCCATGAGCCCAGCCAGAAGCATCACGCCGGGAACCAGGCCGAGAACCAGACCGGGAACCAGGCCAAGGCCGTAGTGGAGGAAGAGCACGAGCCGGAGGTCTGCTTGCTGTGCGCGGACCCGATCAAGTTCTACGCCATCGGAGAGTGCAACCACTTTGGCATCTGCAGCAAGTGCGCGATGCGGATGCGGCTGATCATGAACGACCGCAACTGCCCGATGTGCAAGACGCCGCTCGAGCGCGTGATTGTGAGCAGCGAGCCGCGCGCGTTCGAGAGCTTTGAGCTCTGGGGCGACGCGGCCGGCTGGGACTCGGTGCTCGACGAACCGTCCGATATGATTTATTACTCGTGCAAGCCCCACTACGACACGATGCGCAAGCTGCGCGAGTTTGGGTGCCGCGTGAAGAAGTGCCGCGAGGTGATGCACTCGCTTGGCGCGCTCAAGGAGCACTTGCGGCACGTGCACGGGGCCGAATTCTGCGAGCTGTGTCTCAAGCACCAGACCTTTTTTATCCAGGAGCAGCAAGTATTCACCAAGAACAGCATCAAGGCTCACAACGTTGGACGGAACCGCGCGACCGGGCCGAAACAGACAACGGGGAACAAGGATTTCCACCCCGTATGCCAGTTCTGCAAGAGGCGGTTCTACGGCGACCTGGAGCTGTTCAACCACCTCGAGCGCGACCACTTTAAGTGCCACATCTGCAAGATCGAGCACGAGTACTACCGCAACTAGTACGTCCGCTTATGTTTGCGTCGGCGCAGTTGTGATGGCCTTGAAGCTTACCTGTTGCTGTCTCTTTTCCGTTGCAGTGCGAGTATGGAGACACATTTTCGCCGTGAACACCACCTGTGCGAAGACCCCAAGTGGTAAGTCGTGCTTCAGCATGTCTTTTCTATCATGAGACCCATGCACTCACGGTTGACGTTGCGATCTGCAGTTTGGCGATGCGTTTCGTTGTCTTTGCGAATGACATCGATTACCAAGGCCACATGAGCTCTGTGCATGGCGTGCAGAACCGACTGCTGTTCAACTTCCAAGTCGCGCGAGGTGGTGAAAACCCAATTGCTGGGCTGCCAAGTCGGTTGGCGGACGACGATGGACCCGACTTCTGGCACGTCGATGCCCATCAACCCGCTCCAATGGAGGCAACTCCCTCGAACCCGCTCGAGTCCGCGTTCCCGGCCTTACCGACGCCTGGTGCTCCTGCTCCGCCGCCACTGACGGCACCCGCGATCGCTCGGCCCGCTTCGTCATCTTTCACGCAGTCGGCACCCGTCTCGGTTGTGCCTCGTGGACAAATTGTGCGCAATCAGCGAGTTGCACATGCGTTGGGTCTGGCTCCGCCTGGAGCAACGAGTACGGATGGCTTTGAGGAGGAGATGAAGACGCCCAAGTACCCGGAAGAGCTGGTGAAATGGGCCAAGGCCAACACGGGCTATTTGCTGGTTATCGAGCGACGCCTGGAGCGCATCGTGACGGAGGTGAACTGCCACAGTGTGAGTCTGCGTCCGATGCCTCCGGAGGAGCGCTCGTTGATGCACCAGCTTGCGTCCTTTTACGGCGTGGCGTCCGAGTCGTTCGGCGAAGACGCGCGCCGCCGCATCTCGTTCTTCAAGAAGGACAATGCGCGCGTGCCCCAGGTGCTGCTGTCGGCCGTGTCGAGCACCGCGCTCGTGCGTCCAACGCAGACCGCTGCTGGCCGCTTGACGTTTATGCCGCTGCGCGGAGGCCCTGCCGCGACGCCAGCCGCGGCGCCGGCGCCTGCTCACCCGGTGCCTGTGAACCGCGGATGGGAAAGGATCGAGAAGCCGAAGCGGCCGGTCGTCAAGGACGCGTGGAGCGACGACGAAGACGAGACGGAGGGGCAGCGGAGCGGCGACCGCACGGCGGAGCTCGCGAGCGCCGCCGCCTTCGACGACGAAGACGAAGCGTGAAGCGGCGGATCGGCATGGCGTCCATGCATGTCGACGACGGCAGTGGCTGACATGTTGAGCGCGCCATGTTGAGCCGGATACAATAGAGTTTTTTTGCTTGTTGGGTGTGTGCGTTTTCTTATCATTGTCGTCTAAAATACCGCGCGGGCGGTTTGGTCTTTATCCTTTCGTGTGCTCTTCATGCATGCTCCGCGCCAAAAAATCCAGAGAAACCATCTATAATCCTGCTGCTGCGGAGACGGCTGCTGCTGCTGCGCTCACGGCATGGCCGACCACGAGACGACCATGGCCGTGATGTTGTCCATCGACCGCTTGGCCAGCGCGTCCTCGACCAGCGCGGTCGCCGCGAACCGCAGCGCCTCGGCTGACGGCCCGTCCCCAGCGCCCGCATCCTCGGCCGCCTCGGCCGCGTCGAACTCGGCCGCCTTGGCGCGCGCCAGCCGCACGGCGTCGTGGTCGCTCAGCCGGTCCCACAGCCCGTCGCTCGCGAACACCATGAGCTCGCCCTGCGCGCTGGCCACGTCCACGACCGCAACGTCGGGCTCGACCGACACGAGCGGGCCAGAGCACGAGGCCGGCAGGCCCACCTTGAGCGGGTGGTCGCCCAGCGACCGGCTGATGGCCAGCCGCAGCGGGACGCGGTCGTGCGCCACGCGCCAGCAGCCAGAGAAGACCACCTTGCCGCCCGCCGCCTCGATGCGCGCCGTCTCCTTGGCGCAGTCCGGCTTGTGGTCCACCGACACGCGCACCGCGTCGGCGGCGTCGTCCTCGGCTTCCGCCAGCTCGCCGCTCGCGCCGCGCGACAAGACGCCACGCGAGTCGCCGACGTTCGCCACGAACAGCTTGCCGCCCACGAGCAGGCCGAGCAGCACCGTCGACCCGTCCCGCTTGCCCATCCGCAGCGTGCGCGTGACAATCTCCTCGTCCACCGTCGCGAACGCGCCGACCAGCAGCCCGCGCACCTTGGCCACGTCCTCGGCGGCCATGGGCCCGCGCCGCGCGCGCCGGTTGACCTCGCGCAGCAGCTCGCTCTCAGCCAGCAGCTCGCGGAAGCGGTCGCGCGCGTAGTCGGCCGCGAACGCGCCGTTATGGCCGTCGTAGATGGCCAGCAGGCTCGGCGAGGTCGTCGTCACCAAGGGCAGGCCGGACGCCGGGTCGTGGCCGTCCAGCATCATCTCGTCGTCGTCCAGGCTCTGGATCGTCTCGTCCTCGAACAGGTTCTCCACGACAGAGTACCGGTCCTCCATGTACGCGCGCGCGCCCTGGGCCAGCGCCACGCCCACCTGCACGCGCAGCCGCCCGCGCCGCGCCGGCTCGGCCTTGGCGCTCGGCGACCGCCCGAGCTCGTCCACCGGACACGACTCACCGTCCGTGCCGTCCACCTCGTCGTCGCTGTCCGCCGCTCGGCTGTCGCTATTGCTGCTGCTATTGCTGCTGTGGGTCGCGCGCGTCGGCGGACAGAAGCGCGAGGAAAAGGCCACGCAGCGCGCGAGCGCCGGCGCCTCCTCGCTGCGGAAGCGCTCGAGCGCCGCGTCCATCACGTCCACCCTGCGCTTCTTCTTGTCCTTGGGCTTGGCCATCAGCGGCCCCGCCACTGCCGCGCGCGGTGTCGGGTCCATGCGGCGCTCCAGCAGCCGCGCGCGCAGCTGCTTGTCCGCGCTCCCGGCCGGCGGCGTCTTGGCGGCAGTCATAGACCCACCTACACACACACACGCATGGTATCCACATGACGAGACGACCGGATGAGTCTCGAATCGAACAGTCAAGACGCTCGCTATACGCGCGCGTACCGCCTAGCGCGACGCCCGCGCCGGCCGCCAGCGAGTGCGCGCGCTTGCGCTTGCCGGGCGACATCTGCAGCGCCGCGACGGCCGCGGCCGAGGGCTTGGCCGCCGCCGCCGCGCCGCGCGCCGTCTTGAGCCGCAGCGCCACGCGCGCGCCGAGCGCGTTGCCGCTGCTGCCGGTGTCGCTCAGCGCCGGGTGGTCGTCCGCGAACTCGATCAGCTCGAGCGCGCGCGACACGCGGCAGCCGTGCAGTACGTTCGGCGACCGCGGCGACAGCGCGCGCGCCGCCACGGCCTCGCGGCCGGCCGCGGCGCCGAGCACGAGCGCCTCGCCGTCCGTCACCATCGCCTGCTACAGTGCGGCTGGCTCTACGTTCTATAGGCGTTGAGGGCTTCCCTCGCGCTGCCTCTTCTGGCTTTGAGGGGGGACGACGGATGGAGAGCGCGGGTCGATGGGGACGACGTGCGCGGTCCGGGGCGAATTGGAAAGTGGCCGACCCCATAGCGCGGCATCCTACTTAGCCGCCGCCGTCCTGGGGAGTCTTGTCGCGGATTTACACTTGGCGTTTGTATACCGCGACCGAAACTGAACGCCAGCGAAAAAGCGCGCGCGTGTGCATTCGCGCGCTTTTCCGCAGGGGGTACGCTGGGATACGGACGGGTTACGCCAACGTGCACTTGAGTTATCCAGTGTAACCAATGAGGTGTAGGGTTGCTGGACACAGTCGAAGAGACACGGGTCGCGATCTTTCATCGCCTCGTGGCGTTTGCCGCTTGGGTGCGACTCCACCACCAGGACGAGCGCACGGCCGCGTGCACGTGAAGCTGATCGAGCACCGAGGGACTCGCGGCCGTGGGCGGCTCGACCACTTGCAAGCTCGCACATGTGAGAGGAACACATCCTTTGAACCGCTCGTCGCTGGTGAGAGCCAGCAGTGCTCTGGATATGCGCCATGACATGGCTTCGAAATCAAGGACGCCACGTATTCCTACGAGACAATGTGCTAACTTCCTTGTCGGTTCGGACGGCTTGCGGCCATAATACTTTCCGGTATACCGAGAGACCCAGCGGATTCTGCCTCGAGAACTGGCCGAGTATATTGAAGAAGGGTATGGTCTTTGAGCCGCAGGGGGACGAGTGCAACGGTAGCACGGTCGGCAAGAACCCGTACTTCGTCGTTGAGTGTGCACAGTGACCTGCTGCTCGCCACGAGTTGTCCAACTACCGCAGCTACATGGCAACGTCGAGAACTCTGGCCAAAGGGTGTAATGTGTTGTGTGTACAGTAATCCACCTCAAATAGAAATAGTTATAGTTTTGGGAAATTATGAAAGGTGACTCAAATCGTAAAATATCTTCAAAAGGTGACTTAACCCGATCGCGAACGTCTTCAGGTTGTATACCATATAAACTCAAGTGATTTCATTTTAAAACGTTCGAAAACAGAATGTTTGGAAAACCGCTGTACTTCTTCATGCGTGCAACACCTATCAAACAGGTGTACTTCATGTAAAAATATATCCTTGAACGTTCCAAAAAATATCATCTAGAAGTCACGGTACTGCATCAAAATTATTTTTCTGTTGAAGAACTGCCGAATGTGCCAAAAAATACCTTTTTATCGCTGATATATGATGAAGTGAGTGGGGCTTTGACCAAACGTTCCAAAAAAGGCTACTTTGTTCGCGAACGGGTTAATTAGGAATCCGCTCGCTCTGGATTCTTCGTCCAGTTGAAAATTCCCGCCCAGAGCACTTTTGGGGTTTTCCCGCCCAGAGCACCTAGCATTCGGATACGTGAAGTGCGGCGATGGTGGTGTCGGGGGAGCAGCTGTCGGCGTCGATCGGGCGCGCCGACGAGGACGTCCGCGCGGCGCGGCGCGCGCTGACGCAGTTCGAGGAGCAGTACGCGTACTGGACGGCCGAGTACATCCGCCGCGCGCGCGAGCTGCGCGAGTTCGAGGAGACGCCGCGCGCCAAGAAGCCCAACAACGACGTGATCCACCGGCGCGAGTTCCTGCGGCAGGAGCTGCACGTGGCGACGCACGCGCTCGAGCTGGGCGCGCAGACGCTCAAGGGCGCGCAGCAGGAGCTCGAGAACGCGCGCGCCTTCTTTCTGCGGCTCATGGACGCGTCCAGCAAGGACCCGAGCCCTGCGGCCCCCGGAGCGTCGGCTGTCCGGCCGCAGGCTGACGCTCCGAGCCACACGCCCGCTCCGAGCGCGGGCTCGGCGGTCCAGGAGCCGCCGACGGCTCCTTCTTCTGGCGGCAGCGGCGGCGGTGGTGGTGGCGGTCCACCGGTCGTGAACGCGATTGGCCGGCGCGACACGTTCGACCTGCGTCGGCGGTACTTCTGGAACCAGCGGAACCAGTACGTGCCCGAGGACTTCCAGTTCCCGCGGTGCAACACGGAGCTCATGTGGGACCTGTGGTGCCGCGGCGACCCCGAGAAGCACTACCCGCCGTTCCGCCTGCTGCGCGGCACGGACCTGCCGACGCCCAACGCGCGCAAGCGCCTGTCGGACCTGCGGCTGCTGATGGCCGAGGTCGAGGCGCTCATCCACGCCAAGGGCTGCTGGGTCGACTGCCCGACGCAGCAGCAGGCGGCCGACATGCTCGAAGCCGTCAAGCCGGACATTGGGCTGGGCGGTGTCAGCACCAAGGACAAGCGCCGCCGCTCCGGCGCCGACCTCAGCTGGCTCTCGGCCGTCGACGCCGTGCGCCGAGCCAAGAAGAAGCGCAAGCATGGCCCGGAGGACGACGCGGCGGCGGTCTCTCCAGCCGAGTGAGGTGCGTCCGTGGTACACTCCTATCTATTTAAGCAGACGGAGGGACCGACGAGCGGCCGTAGGGAACACACGTATAGTAGCGTCCGGGACTTCAGCCGAATCAATGCGAAGAGCGCTTCAAGCGGTTCATGTTGGGCTTTGATGAGGGGGTTGCAAATTAATTCCAGAGCGTTCCTTGTGAATCCAGCAGTGGTCCAGAATCTCTGGACTTCAAGGTCTGAATCGAGAAAATCCAGGAGTCTACCCCTGCGCGACTCTGGATAATCTTCGGTGCAACTAGAACTGGTTGCACCAGTCCACCGATGTAGCCGGCTCAAGTCGCAATATTTGTGCTGTTACTACCAATTGTACATCCAATCGCTCCTGAGAGACGAAGTATCTAAGGTCTACCTACACGCAGGGCTCTTCTTCTCGCCGCTCGCTTGCTCTACACGACCGCGTCGATCGACGTGCTCTTGCGGACGGCCGGCGGCGACAGCGGCCTCGGCGTGGGCATCGGCGACTCGGTCGCGACCGCGTGGTCGGCCCGGACGGTTCCTCCGTCCTCGGCGTCGCTGTCACTGTCGCTGGTGCTGCGCTCCTTGTCCCCGTCGCCGTCCTCTGTGGCGCCAAAGTCGAGCTGATCCACGACCTCCTGCGGGTCCGATGTCGGGATGAGGAACAGGAAGAGAATGGGCGTGAGCTTGAGCACGCTTCGGATCACAATGGCCAGCCAGAGGTGGTCGTAGTGGTCCTTGGCGATGCCGAGCCAGGCGCAGATGAGCGCTCCCCAGAACTCGCTCACGCTGCGCGAGCAGTTGGAGATCGACATGAGCAGCGCGAACAGCGTGCCCTCGACGCCACGCGGACACAGCTTGGCGCAGAGCACGAGCACGGGCATCGACTTGAGGCGGCTGACGACGTCGGCGATCACGGCGTCGCCCAACACGAACGCCTTGTCGGGGATGCCCAGCTTAAGGTTCGCGCGCGTGACGAGCACGACTTCCAGCATCGACACGACGGCCAGGCTGAGCTGCGCGATGAGGAAGATGCGGCGGAAGGAAATGTCCTTGAAGAACGCGTTGTACACGAGCGTGCCGACGAGCAGGAACGCGTAGCCAAAGGCCGATACGGTGCCCAGGAACTCGGGCGAGAAGTGCAGCACGTCGGTCGCGAAGAAGAATGTCACCTGCGAGTACCCGGGACTGATCGCGCCCGACAGGAACACCCAGAGCGCGCACTTCCAGATGACCGGCGTCTTGATGGCGCGCTTGAGTTGCGAGAGCTGGCGGCGCGCCGACGTCACGAACTGGCGTCTCCGGCTCGAGCCGGCAGCGGCCACGGCCGCCTTCTGCTCGCGCATGCTGATGGAGAAGGCGAGGATGATGAGCGGGCCGACCGCTGCGAAGAAGAACACACCGCGCACGCCCAGGTAGTCCGTCGCAGGCCCCGAGAGGAACGAGCCGAGCACGCCGCCGACAGACATGGAGACCCACGAGACGGACTGCAGGTCGTTCGCGCCGTGCTTGGGGTCCAGCCGCGACATCTCGACGACGCGCGCGTCGATCACGACGTCGATCACGGCCGTCGACAGGCTGCTGAGCATAAGCACGAGCACGGCGGGGACCGGCGACGTGATGGCGCCCGGGACCGACATCAAGAGCGTCGCGGCCGCGCCGAGCGCGCTGCAGAGCATCATGTACGACTTGCGGTGGTAGCCGAAGATCGGCAGGCTGTCCGACACGATGCCGTAGAGCGGCTTGATCCCCCAGGGAACCATCATGACGGTCAGCAGCGTTTGCGCCTGCGCCGGCTGCAAGTCCAGGTCGTCCTTGAAGAAAAAGTTGACCGCGAGCGCGCAGAAGCTCGCGAAGCCCTGCACCGCGTACACGGCGCTCACGAGCAGCAGGAACGGCGTGCCGAACGTCTGGCGCACTCTCCGCCCCCACCTGCTGAGCTGCTTTCGCCGCGGGATCTTGGCGTCGGCCGCGTCGTCGTCGCCGCCGACGTCATCTCCCTCGGTCGACGACGAAGACTCGGCCGTCTCGGCGCCGCTGGTCGCGCCGGCGCCGTCGCCAGCCTCGCGCTTGGCGTCCAGCGCCGTCTCGCCCTTCTCCTTCCCGAGTCGGCGCGGCAGAACGACCTCCAGCGCCGCCTGCGGACTGCTAGTCGACGCCGAGGACGCCGCCGTTAGCGACGGGAGCGTTGGGCTCGCGCACGCGTCCGATCCCGCGCTCTCGCCGCGCAGCAGCTGTCGCTGGTCGCTGCCCGACCGCCCGTGCCGCTTGCGCGCGGTGGTGGGCGATGCCACGCTGCCGCCACCGGCGCCGTCGTCCGGGTGGAAGTCCTCGACCGCGTGCATCATCTCGGCGCTGGATACCCCTTTGAACGTTCGAGACTGGGAGCTCGTCAGTTTGCACGACGTCCTCGCGGCATAGTTGCGATTTTCAGCCAATCATGTAGACGTACTTAGACGATTGATGACTTATCATTGGCCATAAAAAAGGAGATGAGAACGATGATGCTGCAATGCAACGACGACGCGACCACAGGGGTACTAGAGTCAGTTGCCGTCATCCATACAAGTCGTAAGGTGCTTGTGTAAATTGACAGGGTAGAGGCAACTGAGAATGTAACATCCACAACGCATAACTTTGATAAATATACCGTTCATGTTGAAGCGTGCGACGCGACCTCCGCTCCTGGCTTCGAAGAGGCGAGCGAGCGCCTCGACATTGTTATCGCGCCAGTGGGTGGAGATGCAAGGGAAGTACTCGGAGCAGGCGTGTTGGCGCTTACGCAGTTCCGAGCACGTTGTAGCTAAGAAGGTTTACGTGTGCCTCAGACTTCCTCGCTGTTGAGTCGACTGCCAGCGTTGTTGCAGGACTCATTCCGGTGGTGCCTCCATTCGCAAGTGCCAGAGCAGATTGGGCCATGCATTAGCGGTACCTCGGCGGGCTGGTTTCGTTCTCGTATCTGCTTCTCGACCAGTTGTCGGCGTTCTCCCGGTACCAAAATGCTGTCCAGTCAGCATCGCTTGGCTTCATCCACAGCAGCACCGAGTGAGCTCCGATGTATGGATAGCTAGTTGAAGGCAACACGGGAGCCTGTGGTGCGAGTATGAGACGAGTTAGATGTCGCTTGCCCGCGCCACTCCGACGGATGAACATACTTCGACAGTGTCGGATCCTGAATACACTAGCAACGCGCTGGGATAGTGTACACGTGGTCCTTTTCGCCGTCGTAGGAGTTGTTTGGTCCAGCACCATGAACCACAAGGCTGGCATCAAGTCGAGTTTCGCGCAGGTCGCCACATAGAGCGAGAAAGCGCCACGCCACAGCCGCTTACGATGCGGCCGACTGGCTTAATGCCTGGCTTTGACTGCCGCAGCACCGACGAGCCGTGGCGATGGCGTCAATGATGCTGTGAACGTGTCCGTCGAGGACGTCGCTCGACGTACCCCACTATAACCTCTCTGCTTCAATACTGTAATCAGCCATTACCTGTTGAAGTCGATATTCTGGACTGGAAGTGCGGCACAGAACCAGGTCTTGTATTGATTCAACCTATGAAAGGGAATACTCTGGCGTCGAAGTGGATGCGTCTGATTCGCGAACATGGGGATGTAGTCAGATGGGCGAAGCGTGCTTGCCTAAGCTCCATCACTTGGTTGGTCTCAATGACTTGGTTGCACCGGTCGCTCGCTTGGTCTTGACCTTCGCAGCGTCGGGCTTCGGCTTCCTCGTCTCCTTCCCCGCCTTCGTCTTGGCGCCGGCGCCGTCGATCCCCGCCAGGAGCCGGCGAAGAGCACGCTGTGCGCCCAACCCGCGAACGGAGCGAAGCGCGCGCGGAAGTGGTCGCCCACCGACTGGTACATTCCCGGCGTAAGGCTCTTCTTGACAGCCAGCGACGCGTCGAACTCGCGGCACGCGATCTGCCACACGTGCGTGTCCACGGGGATCGCGTCCAGGTGCTCAAGGGAGAACAGCGCCACGCAGTCAGCCACCTTGCGGCCTACCCCGGCGAACACCATGAGCTGCTCCTGGTAGCTCCCGTCGAACTCTGCTGGGCCGGGCGAGAGCTGCGCCTTGGCGCCGTCGTCTCTGATGCTGTGCAGATACGCTTCCCCGCCGATCGCCTGCAGCTGCTGCGCGGTCTTGATTACAAAAGGCGCGCGGTAGCCAAAGCCGAGCTCCCGCAGTGTCGCGTCCTGGCACTTGGTCGCGAGCGCGTCGACGGACGGGAACGTGTGGAAGCGCAGCGCAGTCGAGCTGCACGTGAACAAGTGGTCGACGAAGGACGCGCGGAGCTTGTCGACCATCTGCTGGATGCGCTGGATGTTGTTGTTGGACGAGCAGATGAACGAGAAGAGGCACTCGACCGGGTCCTGCCGCACGATGCGCAGGCCCGGCAGCGTCTTGATGATGCGCGCCATGCGGTCGCTCGTCTCCGTC
>JAADXX010000534.1:0-20335 GCA_023338025.1 Phytopythium oedochilum | reverse complement strand
TACCTGGACGGGCTACTCTTGGCACACGACTTGAGGGGTAGAAGGTAAATTCCGAAGTGGTTATCTCTCTGTCCTACGTATGTCCTACACATGCATGCTTCGGTGCTCTCTGGTCCACTCGCTGGGTCGCGATGTGTCGATTGATGTCGCATATCCTTGATGATCTGCACTGGGTGGCGTAATCATGTCTGAGATCGTAGATCGGCGTCTGAGATCGTAGATCGGCGTCTGAGATCGGAGATCGGAGCCTGAGATCGTAGATCGGG
The DNA here is from genome assembly GCA_023338025.1 of Phytopythium oedochilum. Lineage (NCBI taxonomy): Eukaryota > Oomycota > Peronosporomycetes > Pythiales > Pythiaceae > Phytopythium > Phytopythium oedochilum. Next base: position 20,069 of record JAADXX010000534.1, on the reverse strand, counting down.
GCCTGAGATCGGAGATCGGAGCCTGAGATCGGAGATCGGAGATCGGAGCCTGAGATCGTAGATCGTAGATCGGCGTCTGAGATCGCAGACCGTAGATCGATGTCGGAGATCGTAGATCGTAGATCAGCACCCGCGATCGGCGATCCACACCTGAGATCGGCGATCTGTGCCTGAGATCGGCGCTCACCCTGAGATCGGGGATCTGCCTGTGATCGTCCAACGCCGACTTGCGCCCGTTGCTCCGGTCCCGCGAATGTCGCACGATCACCAGGCACCCTGTCACTCTTCACGGGATTTCCTGAGGGCCCTTATACCACACAAGGCCGGCCGTCGGGATATCGTAGTGCAGCTTGACGTAGCGCGCGAGCCGACGGTTAAAGCACGCGACGATCATGTTCCGAGCGTTGGTCTTCATCGCCAAACTCATTGCGCTCTTGGACTTGTCCCATTGCACCATGCCAGGAGGTCGATATCCAGCTTGTTGCTCGCGCTCTCGTCGAAACATAGCTATCGTCTCATTCAACGCCGTGTCACCTCCCGAGGATGGAGAGAACGTCTGGATGCCAACACCAGAGATACATCGGTTGAAAAATTTGACATTCAAGCTGGGCATCGCGATGCGGTTGGCTTCATCGGGGTCGTCGCGACTCTCCAGACATCGCAGCAGATGGTAGTTGGCCAAGTGCCACGACTACACTTGGATCTGCCGTAACAGCCGTACACTGCGCTCAATTTCGTCCTTGATCAACTGTCGCTCGGGCTGCCTGTCGATACTGTTGTGGAAGAACGTGTTCAGCGAGCACTTCACCGTAGACAACTCGCTCGCATCAATCGCCATCTTGCGAAAATGCTTGCAGAGGTCATCGATCTCCTTGCCATCCTCTTGTCGCTGCCCTCGCTTCGTGGATGCTCGCGCGCGCTTCTGTTGGCTTGGTCCTGGGTTATCGTTGACGCTTGCCAACCGAAGGCGCTTCGTCGCCATCGTGACAGTTGATGAATGGCCGATAAGATGAACGCAGAATGTTCGCACGAGGTGGCAAATCTCGAAGTGTGTAGAGTAACGTTAGCGCCAGTGGCGTACAGTAATAACCCAACCGTCGTTTGCCGAGGTACACGATACCGAATTTTGAGCTTTGATTTATGGTCGGTCGGTATTTGCGTGACCGTTGGGGAGGAGTACCGTGCACGCCACACACACAGTCGAGTTCAGCGTAGTTTTTCTTCATCAAAGGATACAGGATGTTTGCACCCCTACTTGATTTCAGTATATACAGAGAAGAATCCACAACCTCCTCAAACTTCCACTTGGCTAAAGTAAGCAAGTGCGGTATTGTCGGCACCCCCCCACCTACACACCCGCCAACCTCCACCAACACCCTCCAACACCCTCCAACCCCCGATTCATATCAACGCGCCACGCTTCCAGCGCGGCAGTCAGTGCTTTCGGCCGGCCGGGGAAAGTCCAGCGCCTCCTACGTCCAAGGTGAGCACCCCTGTGCACGCCCCCGCCGCCCTCCCCGCTCCCCAGACCGCGCCCGACGCGCCGGAGAGGCTCAAGGCTCGTCTTGAGGCCCGTGGGTCGCTCCGGCGCGCGGTTTCGCGTCCGCCACGCGGCGATCTTTGATGGAATACTCACCCACGGGTACGCTTTCCAGCGAGCTGCTCGTAGAACGCCCAGGACAGTCAGAGAGAGAGAGAGAGAGCAGGGAAGATGTCGCTGTTTACGCGCCGCAAGAACCCGGAGCAGCTCGTGAAGCTGCTCAAGGAGGCGCTGGTGGACCCCGCGCAGCTCGCCAAGCCCGGCAAGGACGGCAAGGTGCGCGTCTCTATGTGGGTTGACGAGGGGACTTCGCGCTCTGACGGCGACCGCGATTGCTGGCGCGCTGCCAGGTCGTGGAGGAGGTGACCAAGCGCCTGAACGAGATGAAGACGCTGCTCTACGGCGATGTACGCCAGCTGCTGGCTCGAGATGCTGGCGCGCTTCGGACGGCTGACTGCTTGCTGTCTCGATACGGCGCCTGCGTATACAGGACGAGCAGGAGGCCAAGCCGGAGAAGTGCGCGCAGCTCGCACAGCTGCTGATCCAAAGCAAGCTCGTGCCGAAGCTGATCGCGGGCCTCTCGGCGCTGCCGTTCGAGGCGCGCAAGCAGTTTGCGCAGATCTTCAACAACCTCATGCGCCGCGACCTAGCGGGCTTCGTCGGCTACGTGGAGCGCAACCCGGAGCTGCTCTCGACGCTCGTTGCTGGGTACGAGAACCCGGACATTGCGCTCAACTGCGGCACGATGCTGCGCGAGGTGCGAAAGCTATCGAATATGCTCTGTGCTCGTGACGATACTCACCGGTCTGCGTGGGATGATCGGTGATGCTGACAGTCGATCCGCCACGAGCTGCTGACCGCCAAGATCTTGTACTCGGACGACCTCTGGAAGTTCTTCGACAAGTACGTGCATCTCCCGAACTTCGAGGTCGGCTCGGACGCGTTCGCGACGTTCAAGGACCTCTTCACACGCCACAAGGCCCTGGCTGCACAGTTCCTGACGTCCAACTTTGACCTGGTGCGGACCGTGGATGGATTCAACTCCACTGCTTGTGACCGTCTAATGTGGGCTGCTGCTGTGGTGACTGTCCAGGTTTTCTCCAAGTACAACACCCTGCTCCTGTCGGAGAACTACGTGACGCGGCGGCAGTCGCTCAAGCTGCTCGGCGAGATTCTGCTGGACCGGTCCAACTTTGAAATCATGATGAAGTACATCGGGTGAGTGCTTCTTTTGCTACTCGAACGACTTGAGTGGTGTGTGAGGCGCTAATTTGACGCATGATCCTTGCCTGGCACCCGCCTTTGCAGCGAGAAGGAGAATCTGAAGATGATGATGAATCTGCTCCGCGACACGAGTGCCAACATCCAGTTCGAGGCCTTCCACGTCTTCAAGGTGTTCGTCGCGAACCCGAAGAAACCGGAGGCAATCTGCCAGATCTTGATCAACAACCGCGACAAGCTCATCGCTTACTTGCGAAACTTCCAGAACTCCAAAGGTACAATCGATGTCTTTCTCGTGATATGATCTGTGTCGCCATGGCTCACCGTGGTTTGTGCGCTGTGGATGATACTGCAGAGGACCCGCAGTTCGTGGAAGAGAAGGCGCTGCTCATCCGAACGCTGGAGGGTCTCAAGGTCTCGGATGCTGCAGACACGGCATTGCCTGCCCCCGCATCAGAGTAAGCCCAGCGCACGAGAGCAGCATTTGCTGCCCTTCGACCGGCCAGTTCTTCAGACTGGACGATGGCTTTGTTGACGACTCGTCCGTGGCGAGACAGCACGGAGAGATGCGCGTGTGAGTGTAAGAAAGACGATTTCAGAGGAGCTCGCGTTGTTTCCCAGGTATGCTGTCTCTCCTGCAATAGAGAAGATGAAGAATGCTGATGTTGAACGCCCTGGAGGGACTGGCTGGTCATCGCTACCCTATCGTCCCACCCTCACGTGTAGTTGGCGTTGATGCAGATTGCACCAGTCGACGAGTTGTAGCACCGCGACTCGCTCGCTGGCAGGTCTTCTTCCCATTCCTCGCGCGCAAACCTCTTCGTTACCTTGACGGTAGTGAAGCTTGCCGCGTCCAACTCGACAAGCGACCCGAACAGCGATCGACCTCGCTCAGCCAGCAAGTGCTCGCACCCGAGCATTCTCTGCGTGACCGCAGTCCGAAGGACACGCCCACTTGTTTCGGTCAATTGGACAAGAGTCGCGACAGACCCTTGTACCCCTACGATGAGCCGCACACCGCGCTCCTTCGCGCTCCAGAGTGCCATCAGCTCGCCTTCCGACTCAACTTCGTCGACCACCAACATACGCACACCGTGGTTCCGGACGCACGCTCGGATCGCTTCAGCCTGCTGGTCGCGGGACGTAACCACGACGTGTCGCGTGCTCGAGCCAATGTGCTCGCGTCCGTTTGCACCACCACTGAGCTCACTCCACGTGTCGACCACGTACACCGCGTCTTGCTTGCCCGATAGGCACAGCGCGATATCACGTAGCAGCGTCGTCTTGCCAGATCCAGGGAGACCTAGCATAAGAACCGATTTGTTCTCGTCGCTACTTGCGAAGAGCAGATCCTTCAGCAGCATTGCTTGGTTATGAACGGCGCGGCCAACGCGGAGCGTGACAGCGCTGATGCCTTCGCCCGTTAAAGTTGAACGAAGAATACCGAGTCGATGGAGTGAGTCCATTGTCACTCGATCGCTCACTTCCCTGACGCTGTGACGCTGAGCCTCATGGACGACGCATTCGAGTTCGGACTGTGTCATAGGTGTTCCGCCGAACAGCTTCGTGTGTTTCCCGTACATGACGATGGTTGGTTCGCAACCAATGCCGAGGCAAATGTCGGTCACTTCCACCAAGAACTCACCCATGTACGCCGATAGCTGGACGCCGAGCTTGAGCGGCAGTACAGCTAGTAGCGCGCCGATGTTGCTCGAGATATCGATGTCAAGGCTTCGTGCAGTCTTTCGCGGGCATGCCTCAGCACTTCGAGAATCGCAGCGACTCCCAATGAAGTCGATCGAAGGAAATCCCTTGTTCGCTATTGCGTTCGCCCAACGACACGCGGTCGTATCAAACAGCGATGGCGATAGGGCAACTGGCAGGTGAGCCACCGCCACAATCGATTCTCGGATCGCAGTTGCTGCCGTAACCAGCACACCTTGCATCTCTTTTGACAAAGGCAGAGATGTCGACGATGCAAGGGAAGAAGCACGAGAAGACTGCGACTGCATCGCGTGCTTGACCTCTTCAACGCCGAGAAGTGAGATCAGCGATCGCGTTTGTGTAAAGAAGAGCACTGAGGCCCCCAAGCCGAACTTCTGCCATTGAGGGCCAGCGAACTTGGCCAACGGGGCTGGACGTCTCGTCCTCATTCCGCTTGGTCCGTGCGCTGGCACATGTTGCGGCTTGCCAGACGATATCGGAGCGAATCCCTCGCCGAATACAAACGTGTTGACAAATCGGGTCGCAGGAGCTGGAGAGGAAGGAGTACTCAATGATGGCTGAACACCAAAAGTAAAGGCCGGTCCTTTCGTTGGTGGAGGGGCTGATGAGCGATGAGCCAGAGATGGCACTTCAGTCGACGGGTTGCGCTGGCGTCTGCTACGCGCGCACATGCCCCGGCGACCTGCTTGCACCTTCGGTGGACTGAGTCCCAGGGCGAATACGCTATTCGTCAATGCGCTCATCGCTTCCCCGTCCTCTCGGGACGACGCTGGTGCAGATGAAGAACGTCGTTCTTTGAGCCCAAACGCCTCGAAAGCTTCGGCTGCGCGGGTTGTCGGAGATGTGGCGCTTGATGGTCGCGTGCCAAATGTGGACAGGGACGGCTTGGTCGAAGGAGAAGAACTCGCTGAAGCCGAATCCAAAGCCGATTGCAACAAAACCGGTCGCTTGACGCGTTGGTGGCGCTGCTCTCGTTGCGCCTCCACTCTCAGTGCTCGACGTCTCGAAGCCATTTGCTTAGGCTTCCACCCGTGGTCTCGCGCTTTTTAGATATTCCTTGCCGAAACTCCCAGCGAAGCTCCTCAAATGACTTGGCCGGGAACTCACGCACCATCGCTCGAAGATGCGCACGCATATCCTCAGAAGCGAAAGACAACTCTGTCCTCCGCTTGGCGATAACTTTAGAGGACGCCAGGTTGCTGTCTGCCTTCGAGACCTCGGGGCTCGTTGTGTCCTCCGCCGTCGATGGATCGCTCGAAGCAGTCCCTGGCTTGTCGTCCCCGATTGCATCGTTTGCATTGTCGGAGCGTGTCGGTTCGCTCGGCGAGGTGGAGGCCTTGAAGTCTGTCAGTGACTTGATGCGAGCGCCGACGGTTGAGCTGTCTTGGGTCTTCTCGACTTGATAGACTGCAGAGAGGTCTACGCCGCGCTGATGGTTTCTCCTAAGCTCCTCGAACGCAAGCTGCGCGTCGACGCACTTGACCAGCGCAACCTGGGCCAGACCGTACGCGTGCAGCCAGCCTGCAGCTTGATGCACGTCAAAGAGGATCTTGACAGTGCTCGCGTCCTCCAACAGCGCACGGACCACGCGTAGTACGAGCGTCCGCTCGAGATTGCGCAGGTCCAGCACGAAGTTCTCGACGCCCTCGAACGCGCTCGCCGACTTGCTGTACCTCCCCGCGCTAACTGCAATGGCAAGAAGCGTCCACCCGTTGGTCTCACAACACGCTGGCCGATCGAAGCGAGCCTTGCTGCTTTGGTGTCGCCGCGCATACAGCTGGCGCTTGGCCATTTGGAAGTGGACGCCGACGACACTAGCGGTTGGAGGCACGAGGTGGGAGCCGCCGCGACCTTCAGCCGCCAGGAAGAGCTCCAACGCAGCGGACGAGTCGAACACCGTGGGATCGGCCATCGTGTTCGCGAGTGCAACGTGCACTCGCAACAACCACCTGAGTTTGGAACGTCTATTTTTAGTTGCATGGTCAGTGCTCTCTAAATTTATAAATCTATTATTTTAAAATTTGTTCGACTATATTTTAGTTTTGAGTTGAACATCAAGTCACTTGTTTGCAAAAATTGTAGGCCCATTATTTGTCCGTAAACCACCAATAATTGGTTTTGTTTGCAAACCAAAATGACTTTTTGCTTTTTGACTTGACTCAGTTTTCTCTTCAACGTGCTCAAGGCGAGGAGGCCGGCGCGGCCGCGGGATGCACGCAAGGCGCTACGCCTACGTACGGCCGCCCGGACACGTTGAACTGGAGCACCTCGAAGGCCGCGAATCAATTGTTTTTATGCGATCAAATCACTTTTGAATTGATTCAAATTAAGTTCAAATGTTAAAGTTCACATAAATAATAATGACTACTACGGTACTTTGAACTAAAAAACCTTGAAACATGTGCATCCGCAAATACTATTCCTGAAAATTACAGGTTGACCCAGCTGCCGGCCCCCTGGAAGTTCGTGAAGGACTACGTGCTCAAGGCCGCGCTGAACAAGCCCCGACGCGGTACATTTGCCGTCACCAGCGGGCCAGTGTCGGAAACGCATGTCAGCGCACGCAGCGGTTCGAATCAGACCCAGCGATTCCAACGAGTGGCTACGCTTCTCGTGTGGTCGGCCACCAGCGTCGAGTCCTGCTCTGATTTCGCCGAGCACCGCCAGCACCACGCCAATGTGCATACACTGTAACTCTCCAGGCAATCGAGGCCGAGGGCTACTGACACGGAGTCACCTTGGCGGGTGCAACCCACGCGGACGGCGACAGTCGCTGACGCCAGGCGTCCAGCGTCGCCTTCGCCGCACTCATACTACCGGTAGCCTTGACGAAGCTTGGACAGCACACAGAGCGCCGAAGGGCGAGTACAGTACACCACCTCGCAGCAGGCCTCGAAACGACGGCCTCGTTCGACGGGCCAGCGCGTCTTGGACCAGCTTCGACGATGCGGGTCGGACCATCACGTTGGTCCTCAACTGACGACGCTGCGATATGATGCTGTTCGGTCCCCATCTATACGCACACGGAGCAAAGACGGCGATGATGCAGATTATCCCATGTTTATCGAAGAAAAGGTCGCTTGAAGCGCGCAGCTTCAACACTTCGCGCTCGTCCGATCGCGTGTCGCTTCGGGTGCACAACACAACGCCTCGACCATCGACGACCTTTAACACACGCAGATACGCTACAGTGTACGTACAGCCCTGTCCTCGCTGTCCAGCCGATCGCACGCGTGCACAATGAAGTTGGGGGATAGCCTCGGCAGGCGCTCTATGCGAGCTCCGCGGCGGCATTTCTTCAACGAAGCGCGCTCACCAGCCATGCGCGGAGAACATCGGCACGTGTCATGCCACTATCGGCAATGTTGGCCTTCCGGCCGTGTGTATTTTTATTTTACTCGCACAGCGGCCTCTGCCGATGGGAGGAACTTGGCGCTGCATCGTCTCACCTGCATGGTGGTGACTCGCTCGTGTGAACCCAGCACGTATTACAGTTATCTGCCCGAATATGCAACGGCTCATCTTAAATGATCTTCCTAACTGTGTAAATTAATAATTTCTCAATAACTAGGAGTTGTATGTGGTACAGACTTATACACATATATTTTGACTTGATTAATATATATTAGGCATTGCATATTCGGGCATATTACTGTATAACAGTTCACTGTATAGTCTGTCCAAAAGTCCAGGAGATTTTTTTCGAATCTTTTGTATTTGACGAATCATGTACCTTGATCATCCTATTTATAGCCAATCCCGAGCCGTACAACCTTGCGAGCACGGACGATGGCGCGTCCGACGGGGTGTTGGATTGGCACCGGGAAAAAAAGAAGGCGGAGGAGCGCCGGAGCCGCTGCTACGCACGAGTGTCTTGGCCCGAGTATGGCGCTCCGGAGCCGAGCGGTCGCCGGCGCGCGACGCCACGTTCGACAGTCCACTGTCGCCGACTGGCGATCGCGCGCTCGACTCGCCGCCTTTGTGGGGGGGGCTCCGCGGCGTCCTCGACCGCCCGCCGCTCGGACAACCGGCCACCTCACTCGCGCCAGAAGCCGACTGAACCGTGCGTCGGGACGTGGCTAGCGCCCGTAGTTGCTTGCATTCCTTCCACCGCCTGCCTCTCCATCGGCGCCTGGTTGATCGACAGCGCCGCGACTGCTCTGCATCTCCACCGCGACCGGATCCAGCAGCCGCAGTAGCAGCAGCAGCCGCAACAGCTGACCAGGCGAGCGAGGCAGTTTTACAAACACCCCGCGACCGCCGGCCCGCTGAGAGGCCGAGTCAGCCCCGACCTTTTCGTCCCTCGCGCTCCGCCAGCGTTCGGACCCCGCCCGCCAGCACGAGGAAGGCAGGAAGCGCGCAGCGGCTTCTTCCCTCCCTCGCCTGCTGACTGACGAGCCCGAGCGCCGAGAGCGCCGAACGCACGCGGAGCAACCATAGCGATCACGATCGAGATCCCGCAGAAGACCGACGCGGCGGGCGCGAAATGCCAGCGGAGCATGAGTAGCAGCACGCAGAGCGGGGGCAGCCCCGTGACGGAGGACGAGGGCGAGGCGCCCAGCTTCGCGTCGTCTCCGCAGTCGGTGGGCTCCGCGTCCTCGCCGTCCGGGTTCGCGCAGCGGCTGCAGCGCGCGGCCCAGAGCGGGGACGCCAAGCAGATCGCCAAGCTCGCGCTGGCGAACGCCGCGTCCGTCAAGGTCGCGATCGACAGCCAGGACGTCGACGGGTTCACGGCGCTGCACCTCGCATGCGTCGGTGGGCACGACGCGGCGGCGCAAGAGCTGCTGGCAGCTGGCGCCAGCGTGGACGCTGCGACTCCAGAAGGTTTCACGGCGCTCATGTTCGCGGCGTACGCTGGTTCGTTATCGCTCGCGTCATTCCTGATCGCCAAGGGAGCCAACGTGCGCGCCAGCGACGTGGACGGCAATGACTCCGCGTTCATCGCGACCACCAACGGATTCGACGACGTCGCCAAGTATTTGCAAGGGGTGCTCGCGAGCGACTCGGATCCAGACAAGTCCGCGTCGCTGAACTCGCAGCTGGAAGAGTCCAAGGCCAAGGAATCGTCCTCAGCCAGCGGGAAGAGCGCGGCGTCGCCTGAAGCGGTGGCGGCCGAGGCGCAAGAGCAGCAGCCACTGGACGACAATGACGACGATTTGCTGCTCCATCTCGCTAGTAACGACGACAGCGTGAGCTCCGATGCCGTCGCGGGTGCGACGCCGCTGCATGTCGCCGTCATGCACGGACAACTCGAGACCGTCAAGGTGCTACTCGAGCGCGGGGCCGATCCTGCCGCTACTGTCGCTCCCGGTGGTGCCACGAGCCTGCATTTGGCAGCAGCGCGAGGGTTCGCGGACGTGGCGGCTTTGCTGCACGGCCAATGCGGCCTTGCGATCGACGGCACAACCGACACGGGCGTGACCCCGTTGCACGAGGCCGCTCTGCATGGCCACGTCGAGGTCGCGGCGTTCCTACTCGAGAACGGCGCGAGCGCGAATGCAGCGACCAGCGCCGGCACGACGCCGTTGCACCGCGCGGCTGAGAACGGCCACGTGAAGATCGCAGAGATGCTGCTGGCGCACGGAGCTCAGATCGACGCAGTTACGACGGATTACCTCGCTGGCGACGGGGATTACTCGTCAAAGCGCGGACATCGGCGGCGGGATCATCGCCAGCGTCGCGATGAACGTGAAAAGCATGGCAAGTCGGACGTGTCCTCGTCCTCGTCATCCCTCTCGTCCTCGTCACTGTCGGTGGAGTCTCAGACGGAGCAAGATGCCAATCAGCAGGGGTCATCGGTGTCCAAACACCCGAAGGAACAGTTGGTGGCTCTGTGTCTGGCGGCCAAGAACGGGCATTTGGACATGGTCAAGTACCTGCTCGAGTCAACGTCGGACGGAGCGTCTTCGGCGGCGCTGCAGGTGGCGGTCGACTGGACTGCAGACCCCAACAGGCACCCGATCCTGCTGGCAGCAAACCGCGGCCATCTCGAGGTTGTCCGGTACCTTCTTGCGCACGAGCAGTGCGCGTCGACGCTCGAGGACGCAGCCTCCAAGGTGCTCTGCGCCGCAGCGGAGAACGGGTTTCTGCAGATGGCCGAGCACGCTCTTGGGCGAGGCGCGAACGCGGAGGCACTCGGCGGCCGGTCGCGTTCGCGGTCCAAGAAGCAGCAGAAGCTCGCCCCTCCGCTTGTGCTGGCTGCGCGCAATGGTCACTTGTCCGTTGTGCTGCACTTGCTGTGGTGCGGCGCAAAGATCGACGCCGTTGCCCCGTCGAATGGGTACACGGCTCTGCACTACGCAGCTCGCCACGGCCACCTGACGGTCGTGAACAGTCTGCTGCTCCACGGCGCCAACGTGAACGCTGTCTGCGAGCAGCAGGAGCCGGAGGGGCAGGAGCCGTCGCAACCGCGTCAGCGTCGCCACCATCACCACCAAGCACGAGCCAAGTCGCTGTCCCCGCTGCACTTGGCCGCAGAGTCTGGACATGGCGATGTGGTCCGCTGCCTGCTCGAGTTCGATGCTGACGTGCACGCGGAGACGCGGCGCGACCAAGACAGCGACGATCAGGACCCAAACACCAGCAGCCGCATGACGGCACTGCATATTGCGGCGGAGCGCGGCCACGCCGGGGTCGCGCGCGAGCTGCTTGCGCACGGCGCTCGTATCGAGGCGCGGGCTCACGAGCTCGCGCTGCGGCCGCTGTTTCTGGCCAGCTACTGTGGACATGCCAACGTCGTGGAGGTCCTGCTCGACGCCGGCGCGGAGATCGAAGCCAAGTGCGGCGCCAACGGAGCGACCGCCTTGCGTGCTGCCGTCGCAAGAGGCCACCGCGATGTGGTGGCGATGCTGCTGGAGCGCGGAGCGGACGCCAATGCTGTGCAGGACAGCGACGGCACGACGAGCCTGCACAGTGCAGCAGCGCACGCACGCAGCGAGCTGCTAGCACTGCTCGTGACCCACGGAGCCGACCCGGACGCGATGGACCGCGAACAGCGTGCACCGGTGGACTACGCGGCCAACGATGCCGTGCGGCTCAAGCTCCGGCTCGCGTTGCTCAAGACGCACTGGCAGCACTGAGTGAGACGATGCGTTCGCGGACCGCGGTCTCTGACGAGAGACTGATCCAAGAAGTAAGCGTGGCGACGATTGGAATCCCGTCCTCCGCCAGCGTTGGCTATCGGCGGGATGAGAGCACGCGACTTCGTGCGCGTCGGGGTCGGATGCAGGCCGCGACGCGCAACAATTTTGACAAGTAGAAGAGCAAGTTTTGAAGGCAGTTTTGAGCATTTCGAGGAGTAGAAGCGTAGGACGAACAGGAATAATGAACACGAGGCACAGGATGCCGATAGAAAGCACGGTCTGGAGCTGCTTTGGGGCACCGAAGGAGGAGCGGAGCTTGCGTCGCCACAGTGTGCAAGAGCTCGCTTGATCCGATGCGTGCGCTGTGAACGAGGTGAATGAACAACAGACTCGTACGAACCAGAGAGTGCAGTGTGTAGTCGATCGAGTGTTGGAGTAGTCGACAAGGGGCTTGCTGTTTGAAGAGAAGCGCTGGTTGTGGGGATCCATTGCGACGGATACCTCCTTGAAGGAGTCGTTCACAGCTTGGAGGGCTTGAAGGGGGGAGGCGTACATAATACAGCACGCTACGAACAACGTGACAACGGCAACCGCGACTGCTTTCAGCAGTTTGGGCGTGACACAGTCGGTGTCACATCCAAGTGCACAGCCGGGCGGTGGTCACCGCCGGTCACGCTCCTCCTCAAGACTGTCCTTGTGCAGCACCGATGCCCAATCGGCCGCCTACAGTACTGTACTGTAGTCGCTCGAGAGTCTCGAGTCGAGACGGAGGCGCCGCGCTTTGCGAGTGCCAGCCCTCGACGTTCACCGAGACGCGGTGAAAGCGGCGTGGCCCAGACTCTGAAGCCCAGTTTCACGAGACCGGCCCAGACCCTCTGTGCTGCTGGAGGGATCCGAGATCAGCGCATGAACCTGGTAAACTGAGGGCGGATGATGGGCAAGAGTGGTCGTGTGAATCCATCGATTGGTTGGTTCTTTTTTGTCCTTCGAGCTCGATTGGCTAAAATGAAGTAAAAGTGTCTGGATTGGCAGAAAATACCGTGCGATTGGACGACTTTGTGGACCAATGTGGCCCGCTTGAAAGGTCGCAGATGCAGTTGACCAATACTGAGAAGAGGCAGAAGGGGAAAGGATACGCAATTGTTCGCAGGACACACCGGCCCTTTGAATCAGAACTCTGATCATGTCACACATTGCTGTACCGGCACGCCATCACATGTGCTCACTCGCCGGGTAGCAGTGTCAGTGCCGTCGAGATAAGGTTCGCATCGTCTTGACCCCAGTATGCCGAGCGGAGCGATTCGCCCAGCGAACACCCGGCATGGATGGATACCCGTGGAGAAAAGGTGGACGAGACCTGTGCAGCCGACGAGCCAGCGCGCGTCTGCTTTGCTACACGCCCTCCTGGTCTGACAGGCTGGCAGACGTCGGTGCCCGCCCAGCCTTTCGGTCCGCAGCCGCATGGGGAACAGACACCGCGCGTGCCGATCGCCTCAGCGTCGGTCAGTTTGAAATCTTCGTTCAGCCCCACACCCCACACCCCACCCCACAGCCACCATGAAGTTCGCCGCCATCGCCTTCGCCGCCACCGCCGCCGTCGCCGCCGCCGAGACGTGCGATGTGACCTCGCTCGCGTCGCTCGCGGCCACGCCCGAGTACTCGGGCTGCGAGACCGACTCGGGCTACACGCTCACGTCGCTGACCGTCCCGGACGCCTCCACGGTCACGCTCATGTGCGCCAGCTCGTCGTGCATGACCCTGCTCGACGACATCGTCGCGCTCAACATCGGCGACTGCACGATCGGCGCGCTCGCCATCATGTCGGACCTCGTGGACCCCATCAAGGCCACGTGCGACGGCGGCGCCAGCTCGGGCTCGAGCGCGACCTCCGCCACTGTCGCGGCGGACTCGACCTCGTCGGCCTCGACCTCGGCGGACGTCTCGGTGACGGCCGCCCCGGCGGCCTCGTCGGCCGCGTCCTCGACGGCCTCGTCGGCCGCTTCGTCGACGGCCGCTTCGTCGACGGCCTCGTCGGCGTCGGCGGCCAGCTCCACGGGCTCGGCCAGCGTCACGGGCTCGGCCAGCTCCGGCTCGAACTCGGCCGCCTCGATCGCCACGGGCGTCGCCACCACCGCGCTCGCCGCCATCGCCGCCGCCATGCTGTAAGCGCCAGTCTCCTCGATCGAAAACAGCAGACACTCGCTCTCTGTCGCTGGCGTCGTTGAGGCTTCTGCGCGACGCTGCGTGAGCGCGTACCCCTCCCCATGTTGCAGTGCAAACGAACCGTATGAAATATATTTGTGTTTGCACCGCCGATTGTTCATCGAATGCTGCTGCGTTATCTGCGAAGGCATCGTGCATCGCGTTGGGTTCGTTGGGCGATGAACGGAGGATACAACCGTGCTGGCTGGCTCCGTTGCTCCTGCTCTGGAATTGGCGTCGGCTCGGGACCAGCGTGCTCTGACAGAGGCTCTGTCGGTGACTGGTGCGGTCACGGAAGGTGTCGGTTGTTGATGGCGAAACGAGCGAGACGTGGATAGTTCGGTAACGACAAAATCCAGTGGCCACAACGTGTACTGTACCCACTCGGAGAAAAGCTTTGCACCGATGTGGAGACCGAAGAGGCCAGAGAAGCGAGATCTTCAACCCTCTCTGTCGATGCGTTCCCGCTCGGATTGTCAGCCGCGCACCATCCATTTCTGCGGTCGCAACCCCATTCTCGTGTTGTGGAACACCCAGCATGTGCTCCTCTGCCCCAATGTGTTCGTCAAAGGAGAGCGATAGACTGAACACCTCCATTTGCACGCTCAACCCATGCACGGCATCCAGTAGATACGCGTGTGAGGGTCCATTTTTGCAGGTTCGACCGGAGGTGAGAGCATCAGCGCGATCCAGAACTGCTGAATCACGTTGATGATCTCACCTATGGCTCGTCGCCGAAGTGTCTTCGGGCAATGCCGACAAGTTCTTCGAAGTAGTATAAGACTGCAAGGGACATGAACTCACCTGGTCTGGGGAGATCAGTCCAGCCGATACGCGCACTGGGTTCATCTGGACGGAACTCTGCAGTTCTGTGATACTAGAGTACATGTAATTCGCCATCTCACTTGCGACTCTTCGGGCAATAACGACAAGTAGAGAGGGCCGTTCCGAGGTCTCATTTCTGGGTGCAAGCGCTCGAGTCGCCACCCCCTTCGGTGCTGTCTCAGTTGCGATTCTTCTCTCTCTCCGCGGCTCGAGTGTCAATATGAAGCGAGGGACCGTCGCCTTGCTGCTCGTGCTTATGGTCGTCGCTTCCGTCGCGCGCATGAGTGTAGCGGACGGCCCGGTCGCAGGCGTCGCCGGCGCTCGGCGCCTTCAAGACTCCAGTACGCTCCACAATAAGGCGCTCCGCGGCGATGGTCGATGATGTCGGGGGCGTTAACATGTGCACGTACGTGGTGATGATGTGTAGCGATTCCTGGTGACTCTACGTCGGATACAGGGACTGCTGCCACCTCTGGTACGACGTCGGGCACAGACACCTCATCCGGGACGACGCCAGGAGACGACACCGCGCCTGGCACCCCGCCTGATAGTGGCTCCACCGGGACGACGACAACTACTACTGACCCTACGTCTGGCACGACGTCTGGCACCGACCCAGGAACGGGCACGACGAGCACCGACCCAGGAACGGGCACAACGAGCACCGACCCTACCTCTGGTACGAGCACCGACCCTACCTCTGGTACGGCCTCAGGCGGCGTTTCCACGTCGGGGTCAGCGGCGACGAGTACGGATCCCTCGTCCGGACCGAGCTCTCACTCCTCCTCTGTTGCAACCTCTGACCCTTCGTCTGGCACGACTTCTGGTACCAACCCAGGAACGGGCACAACGAGCACCGATCCTACCTCTGGTACGGCCTCAGACGGCGCCTCCGCGTCAGGATCAGCGGTGACGAGCACGGATCCGTCGTCCAAGTCGAGCTCTCACTCCTCTAGTCACTCGTCTGACTTCCCCTCTGGTTCGACCTCAGGCTCAGACTCTTCAAGCGGGGGCACAAGCACTCCCGATAGCGGCTCGTCCAGCAACACAGCGTCAGGTAGCAGCGATTCCGGCAGTGGCTCGACGACTACGACACCTACGCCAAACCCTTCCACTACGGTCACCACTGCTCCAAGAACAACAACGCCCTCTGCGCCGTCAACCGCGTCGCCGAGCACTGCGACACCGGCACCACAGACGAGTTCCTCGCCGAGCACTTCGACACCCGCACCTCAAGCGACCTCTTCGCCGGCAACCTCAACGCCGAAGGCGACCACCGGGACCAGTGTCGTGCACTACAATTCCTCCACGCTGCCACCAAGCATCGATGAGAGCGAGCTCAACGGTGCCAAGTTGGTGCGCGTCGAGGTGACCAAGACAACCAATCCGGACGGGACGACCACTTACAGCTACGTCGTGGTGTCCCAGTTGGACGGCAAGATGCAGACGTACAATGAGACCTCGAAGGTAGCCACTGATGTCATCTCTAGCTCGAGCAGCAGCTCGGGCGGTGCGCTAGCGAACGGCGGCCAGTCGTCCTCCAAATCATCGGGGCTCTCCTCTGGCGCGCTTATCGGCATCGTGGTCGGCGGCCTCGTTTTCATGGTCCTCCTCATCGGCTTCTTTGTGCTTCGCCGCCGGCAAACCAGACAGAGCGACGACTCGGACCAGGATGTCGATGACGATGTCATCATGTCGCCCGTCCCAACAGACTACGCCAACCGGCCTCGCGGGTTGTCAGCTAAGAGCGGGAACTACAAAGAGATGACGCCGACGACAGCAACCACACGGTCGTCGTCGGACTCGGCACCCAACCGCTCTCGACGCTCCGGCAGCGACTGGGAAGACCCAGTTATTGTTGCTGCGCGCGTGCCGTTCGACCGCGTCACGATCGGCGAGCTGCTAGGCAAGGGTGCGTATGGCGAAGTATACCGCGGGGAGTTCCGGGACCAAGCCGTTGCCGTCAAGAAGCTCACGCCGGATACGAAGAAGAGCATGAAGCACATCACGGACTTCTTGGCCGAGATCCGCCTGTTGGCCTCGATGGATCACCCGCGCATCGTGGCCTTCGTTGGTGTAGCTTGGGACGCGCTGACCGACCTCATGTGCCTGACGGAGTTCATGGCCGGAGGTGATCTACGCTCGCTCTTGATCGACTACCACGAGGCTCATCACCCAGTGGGCTTCGATGCAGAGAAGGCAACCATCGCGCTTCACGTCGCGCATGGCCTCACATACCTGCATTCCCTCAACCCGATCGTGCTGCACCGCGACCTCAAGTCGCGAAACATCTTGCTCACCGCCACGCTGGAGGCCAAGCTGACGGACTTTGGCGTTTCTCGGGAGCGGTCCGACCGCACCATGACCGCTGGGGTCGGCTCGTATCTGTGGATGGCACCCGAAGTCATGAAGGGCATGCGGTACGACGAGAAGGCAGACGTGTTCTCGCTGGGCGTAGTGTTGTCGGAGCTGGACACGCACGAGCTCCCGTACTCGCACGCCAAGGACAGCCACACCGGCGGACCAATGATGGACATGGCCATACTGCAGCAAGTATCGGCCGGTCGTCTTCGCGTCGGGCTGTCGGACCGCATATTACCGTCGCTTCACTACCTGATCATGGCGTGCGTGAGTTTGGATCCTCGGCAACGCCCGACTGCGGCGCAGGCGCTTTACGAGCTCCAAGTGCTCTCGCGCTCGCTAAAGTAGAGCGAGCCCGTTGGTATTTTCGTGGAGTGAGGACGAGAGTGAAACATCAACGATCGATCGTGCGATTCAAACGGTCCCAGACCTTTTATCTATCACTTGGTCGGCATCTTGGACTCCTCCCATGCCGCGTCACCGTGGCGCAAGGTGGTGATGCGGTGATTGAGCAAGGTCAAGAAGTACTTGTCGGTGTTCTAATCCGACTCGATGCAGCCCTTCATCGGCGCGCTAATCGATAGCCACGACGTCGACGCGTCCATCGCGCAATATCCGTTCGCGAGTGCACCGACAATTATCAAAGTGTCCATCGAGTGACCAACAGTGATAGTGTTGATCGTCGACACGCTGGGAGCTGCCGCCGTTGGTGTGGGCGTCTTCGTGGTCGGTATAGTCGTAGCAGTTGTCGGAGTCATCGTCTTGGCCGTTGGAGTCTGTATTAGTTGTCGTCGAGGCAGTGTTGGTGATGCATCCGTACTCTCCGCCCGTGACGATGCCGCACTTGGAGCCGTACAGCAATCCAGTTCGGACACCGGGACACGACGCACACCGCTATGATCGGACTGGTGATGTGAGGCGAGCATTAGACGCGGACTCGTGAGCCCGACATTCAAATTGTTGTGCAATCCGTTCCAAACTGCTAAGCGAAATCAATCAACGAGATATCTTCAACGTGCGATCAACCAAAGATCTTGGTCATGACGCCCGTGGCCTGCAGCACGATCCAGGCGACGCCGACGACGATGGAAAAGCTGGCCGAGCACAGGCTGATTCGGAACTCCATGCACCGCGAGTGGCGGCCCAGGCGGCCCGTCAGCTCGCCGTACACGCCGGCAAAGACGCCCATCGTCGCGATGGACGCCACGCAGAAGGAGCCGAGGTACGCGGCGGACTTGACCCAGTTGTTGAGCACGACGGCCGGCAGCACACCGAGAATGCCGCCCGGACCGGCGACACCGTGCACGATGCCGACGCAGAGCGCGGTGATCTGCTCAATGCGTTGCAAGGCGTCCGAGTGAGGCGTTATTAGCGTCGCAGACATGGATAGATCGAGGGCGTACCCGCTGGGTGGTCGGGTTGGAGAAGGATAGAGTGGGGCAGAACGTGCAGCACCATTTCGGGCGTGATCCGTGCTTCTCAGCGGCCTCCTCTAGCCGCAGCGACGGTACGCGGGTGCTATCAGGCGAGGCGGCGCTCTGTGCCTCCTCTCGCCGTCCGTCCACCGACAGCTGCACATGATAGGAGCTTGACGGCGTCGGAGAGACGGAGCCTGCTGCAGCTGAAGCGCGAGCGATAGACTCGGATCTCGCCACTCCGCTGTCTTCGCGTCCACTGTGGCTTGTTCGGTGCCCAACGGGCTGTGCAGACATCACGGAAGCGGCCGACTGCGACGGCGACTGGCCATTTTGCGCCGACAGCAGCTGCTCGTTGGCGAGGGTGGGCGGGGGTGAGCTGAGTAGCACCTCCTTGCGGTCTGCGAGGTACTTTCGGTGCGCGTGGCGCGCTGTCCAGGCTCCCAGGGCGATCATGAATACGCCCACGATGTAGTTGCAGTAGACGCCAACCGATTTGAGGTTGACCGTCTGGCCGGCCGCGAAGAAGATGAGTGCCATGAGGACGAGCCCGGTCGAGTGGCCGCAGCCCCAGCGTACTCCGAGGGAGAAGGCCTTCCACGACGAGCTGGTCGCCATGGCCGCCAGCGCGCTCAGGTGGTCGGGCCCTGGCCACCGCCAAGTCCACGAGTGAGCGAGCTGTCAATGCGTTTGGGGACGCATGAAACGCACCAGTGAGCACGTGAACAAGCCCCAGAAGCATCCCCGTGGCGATGATCTTGCCCAGCGACGAGCCAGCGAGGTTGCTCGCCGCCCCGCTGCTCAGCACGCGTGCCACGTGCGTCGTCGCCTCTATCGTCGATCCGATGCACCCGTTGGAATCGGATTTGAAGACTGAAAGTCAAACTAATGAGATGGTTTTTCGTCACAGCAACGGTCGTCAACTACCGAGTTTACAGCACGCACGACAGCCACTTGGTCGGCATCTTGGACTCGTCCCAGGTCGCGTCGCCGTGGCGCAAGGCTGTGTCGCGGTGGTTGAGCGAGGTCAAGTAGTATCGCTCTCCGTACCAGCCGGAGAACCAGGACTCCTGGAGGCCGCCGGCGCAGCTCTGGAACTCGACCATGCCGTCGTTCTCCGACGACTTGTGCGGGACGATGGAGCCCAAGAGCTGGAACGGGATCTGGTCCGACGAAATCAGACCCTCGTTGCTCTCACTGCACAAGACGCCGCTCACGTGCCTCTGGAACGCAGCTTGCGCCGCCGTGTACGCAGCGTTGAGCGAGGCTGATGCGTACGCTCCTCCCTGGTACGCGAGCGACTTCGTGGACGTGTTCGGCGGGCAGGTTGAGACCAGGTCCGCTACAGTTTTGGCCAGCCCGCCCGAGGAGCAGGACGACTGCAAGTAATCGGACGCCATGCTGCCCTTCATCGGCGCACTGATAGACATCCATGCCGTCGACGAGTCCATCGAGCAGTATCCGTTCGCGAGGGCACCGGCGATCATCAAGTTGCCCATCGAGTGGGCGACAATGATGGTGTTTTTTATCATTGGGATACTGGGAGCCTTGGTGGTCGGAACAGGCGTCGCGGTCGTCGGAGTCGGCGTCTTGGTCGTTGGAGCCGGCGTCTTGGTCGTTGGAGCGGGCGTCTTGGTCGTTGGAGCCGGCGTCTTGGTTGTTGGAGCCGGCGTCTTGGTCGTTGGAGCGGGCGTCTTG
>JAADXX010000533.1:0-20339 GCA_023338025.1 Phytopythium oedochilum | reverse complement strand
GACGCACCAGCTCGCACTCGCGCACCCTCCACTCTTGCCGTTTTCGCGTCTTCACGATGAAAGCGCCGGCGGCCCTCCCACCCGAGAAGTGGTCGACACTACCTCCAAACGCTCTGCATCAAAAGTGTCGACATCCAAGTCAATCAGCACTCACTGAACGGTCGCGATTAAGTTCGCTCAATTAAGTTCGCGCTTTCGTCGAACTTCGAGCCCCGGACGGTACGCCAATTGTTTTTGCACAGTGTCTGCGAGGACCATACAACGATCAAGTCTATGTTCGACCGAGGAAAAGGTCCTGCTTGAGCCCTTACAAAACTGATGAGAAGACCAAATCTGGCGCAATGAAATGAGTTACAAATGAGTTAATCGGCTCGATGATAAAGTCAAATAGATGAGTTGATCCTCTTACTTATAAGTTCAATTAAATGAGTTGACCAGTAGCATTCAGCTCTTTTCTCGAGAGAAAAAGGAGAATACTGAACTCAAGTACACGGACAAATCTAACCTGAGTGTTGGTCCCTGATGCTTCGAAGTGGTTCCAGCAACGAAGAACACCTCGAAGCGCTCGCCTGTCGAGCCCGACGCCTGCGGCCGACGCCTCCGCCCGACGCCCCGCGTCGACGCTGTAGCTCCCTCTCCTCCTCCTCCTCCTTTCCGCGTGGACCCGCCTCCCGCCGCTCAAGCCATGCAGAGCCTGTTCCACGGCGTGCGCGAGTACCTGACGCCGGTGCTAACCGAGTCGTCGTTCGAGACCACGGGGCTGCTGACGCCCGACGAGTTCGTCAAGGCGGGCGACCTGCTGGTCTACAAGTGCCCCACGTGGCGGTGGTAAGGCGCCTCTGCCTGCGCTCGCCTGTGTGCGCGGCGGCTAACGCTGGGGCGTGGGGTGACCTCGCAGGGAGAGCGGCGACCCGAGCAGCCGCCGCTCGTACCTACCGGCCGACAAGCAGTACCTTGTCACGCGCAATGGTAACCCCGGGATATGGGGCTAGCGGGGGGGGGTACTCGACGAGTCTACCAGTCTAACCACTACGTGTGTATCCCTAGTGCCGTGTCGCCGGCGCGTGACGTCGCTGGAGCAGACGTACCAGTCCGAGACGGCGGTCGAGGGCGAGGACGAGTGGGTGGCCGCGTCCTCGTACGCCGCAGACGGCGGCGCGGACGGCGGCGTGACGGACCTGGGCGACGAGCTGGAGGACATTTCGCTCAGCGAGGCGGGCGGCAAGAAGCCGCTGGCCAAGACCGGCAGCATCCTGGACGCGGTGGTGGATGACCACTTCGCGACGGCGGCCGGCGCGGCTGAGGACGACGTGCAGGACCTGGCGTCGTTCGAGGAGGACGACAACCTGGTGGAGCCCGACGAGGCGGCGCTCGGCCCGTCCATCATGGGCGGCGGCGCCGGCTACCTGGTGGCGAGCGAGCCGGACGGCGACAACGACGCGATCCTGTACACGCGCACGTACGACCTGTCGATCACGTACGACAAGTACTACCAGACGCCGCGCGTGTGGCTGTTCGGGTACGACGAGAAGAGCGCGCCGCTGAGCGCCGACCAAATGTTCGAGGACATTATGCAGGACTACGCGAACCGCACGGTCACGATGGAGCCGCACCCGCACCGCAGCGCGCTCGTGCACGCGAGCATCCACCCGTGCCAGCACGGCGCCGTCATGAAGCGCATCGTGTCGAACCTCAAGGAGAAGGACGGGTCGAGCGACATCCGCAGCGACCAGTACCTGTTCCTGTTCCTCAAGTTCATCCAGTCGGTCGTACCCACGATCGACTACGACCACACCATCGAGGTCAACGCCAAGAAGTGAGTGGGCGATCCGTTGGGCCGACGGACGCTCGAGCGCGACGGAGAAGAGAGAGAGAGAGAGCTGTGAAGGCAGCGGATGCATGTTTGAATCGACTAATACAAAGGCAGGCAACGACGCCATTGGCAATGGATTTATCCTCTCTCTCTCTCTCACTCAACACGACGAACAGAGCAGCAGCCCTCTCCGAGAGCGCTTCAACCCGTCTACAGCTACAGTAGCTAGCTCCACGATGCAGTTGCAGCCCGACTGGTGTACAATAGCGTGGGGGTTCTTCCCACATTGTGATTGACCCACCTCCCCCTGTTTCCCCTACATGAGCCAGAACTGGATGCTCGAGCGCGCCACCGCCGCTCCTGGGCGAAAGGAGCGGGCTTTAGTGCAGAATCTGCTCCTGCGAGCGGCCGAAGAAGAGGCGGCCGACCGTGCGGTCGAAGAACGACAGGTGGTGCGACAGACCCTGCTTGAGCATCTCCTCGTGCACCTTGATGGCGAGGCGCTCGCGCGTGGCGGCGGCCGTGCGGCTGCGCTTGAGGTCGTAGGCGAGGCCGAGGAAGGCGCAGACATCGATGAACGCCTTGGTCGGGTTGAACTGGCCCGACGTGAGCCCCCACTCGCTCGTCGCGTAGTCCGCCGGGTACTTGTGGCTGTTGCAGCAGCGAGAGGCAGACGCTCTAGTTAGCACCTGCGCACACTTACTCACCGAGCAACATAATGGACACACGAGACGTACTGGTAGTTGTGGTAGCCCTCGCCGATGGCGCCGATGGCCACGATGATGTTCTCGGTGGCGCGGATGTTGCGGTCGTACGGGCGGTAGCCGAAGAAGTGGGCGACGCTGTTGACCATCCACGTCATGTGCAGCACCCAGACGTGGCGCAAGATGCCGCCGACCCAGAAGCCGGCCCACGTGCTGCCCATGGCGTAGCCGATCGCGGTCGGCGCACCGTAGCACATGAGCAGGACCGAGGCGAGGTAGTGCTTCTTCTGGAAGGCGACGACCGGGTCGGCGAGCAGGTCCGAGAAGTCGATCTTCTTGGCCGACTTGAAGATGTTCTTGTGCTTGCGGCACATGACCCAGCCCATGTGCGCGAAGAAGAAGCCGCGGCCAGAGTTGTGCGGGTCGCCCGTCGTGTCCGAGCTCTTGTGGTGCACGCGGTGGTCGCGCGACCACTCGAAGATGCTGCCCTGGAACGCCATCGAGTTGGCCAGCATGAGGAACACGCGCATGGGCCACTTGGCCTTGTACGCGCGGTGCGACCACAGCCGGTGCGCGCCGGCCGTGATGCCGAGCCCGGAGACGACCCAGAGCGCGGCCCAGAGCACGGCCAGCTGCACCAGCGAGCACGTCGGCACGACGAACAGCAGCGCGTACACGGCGCCGACGTGCCACAGCGCCAGGACGATGACGTTGTACCAGACGATCTCGCCCCAGTGTAGCTTGGGCGGCTGGTCCTCGGGCTCGAACATGTCGCGCTCCTCCTCCGCGAACGCGCTGTCTGTCGCCGGGGCCGGTGCCGGAGCGGCAGGCGCCGGAGCGGCGGCGGCGGCACCGGCGGCGGCGGCGGCGCGGCGCGTCACTGTTGGCTCGGGGATCGCGTTGGGCGACATGGTCGTCGGTCTCGGAGCTCGCTGGCTGCTCGCGGGGCGCGGGATTCGGGAGTGGCGCCGGGGAGGGGGAGCAGAGAGAAGGCAGGGGAGGGATCCTCTTGAGCTCCAGCATCGTGGGAGCCGTCGTCCTTTTTCCCCTCGGGTGCCGGCCGCTCGTGACATCACCAGCGCGGTGTGATGAAACGTCTATGCAACAGCCACCAGTGCGCGTTGCGCGGGGTATGCGATGCTAAAGGTTAACAAAACGTTAAATGGCTGGGAGTGCGGTGCTTTGATGGTGTGGAGTATGAAGTATAGAAGGGTAAGATGATTCGGTTGCTGGTCGCGTCGTGGCGTTCAAGTGCGTGGATTCCGCTGACCCGCAATATCAAAGCACGGTACAGTTTACACTGGTATTTAATTATTGATGCCTTCAGTTTTACCTCTTTCTGAAATTTTTATCAAACAAGAGCCTTGTTTTGGACCTGGCATCTCATTGGTGCAACTTTTTTGAAGTGCCGAGCGCGTATCTTTCACGAGTGGCCAAAGTTGCAGCGTGAATGGTGTGCATGGCAGCTGCTGCTGGTTGCTCACTGACGCTGCTGGAGTACGCACGCCATGGGTCAATTGGAATTGCGCCACCGACCGGGTCAGCCGCGTCATCCATCAACGCTTTGCCTGCAGCCAAAGCATAGATGACTTACTCCTACTGAGGAGCGTAAACGTACCAGAGCCTGTTGCCTACGTGGCCGTTACGCGGCCGTTTCTCAGCGATCTTACTCCAAGTTGCTCGCTTCCCCACGAACATTGGAGTCGTTGATTACATACAATGTTTACATGCCATGTATCTTGCGCGCTAGCCCTTTAGCCCATCCCGTCGTCATCAGTTTGCCGCTTCAACATGGACGCGTTACGCGTGACGCGTAACGCGACGCCGTGTGTGTTGGATGCGTTCTCACCGGGATCCCGGCGATCGTGGGCGTTGGTTTTCGCGTGCTTATCGTTGCGACCAATGTGGTGGCTGTCGTCGACAGAGAACACCAGTGTGACGATCGTTCAGCGCATGGTAAGAGCTGGTTGACACCGCTGTAATAACAAACGCTGGTAGTGATGGACGCGTGACAATCATGCAGGTGAGCAAGTTGATGCATACAACCCGGGATAAACCCGATGGCTATCATTAATCAACGAGGCTTATCTAACTGCGCTGTACATGCGAGCGTTGGGTATGTCACTCCAGCTTCGGTCTTTCTCCTGCCTCACTTACACCAACACTGGACCAGGAATGCGGTGGCAGGTCGCACAGGATGGAGAGCAAGCCTGCGTTCTCCTTGACGGGTTCTTTGAGCGGTGCATCCGTTGTCTGGGGTGGTGCTGGAGGCTTGGCCAAGTAACGCCGCAGCCTTCATAGCAAGAAGAGAGCTTAGTTAGCGGTTCCTTTTCGGTTTTGCACACAGCAGCCATCCTTACCTTGTCAGCAGTCCTCCAGGGCTCACAGCAATGGGCTTCAGCTCAAAGTACGCACATTCGGTTGCATCGGCAACGGATGCCGATGTAGTGACGGTGGCGTCGCCAATACGATCGGCATCGCCAATTGCTGCGAGAGCGTCTCGGATGGTATGACGATGGCGACGGTCGTCGGTCGGAGAAGCACCAATTTCAACGCTTCGGATCGTGACTTCCGCAGTATTCGAACGCGCAACCTCACCGGTCGACAAAGGCTCGAGCCGCATGCCCGCAGTAAAAAATCGTGGGCGGCACAGTCGCACAATGAGCGTCGCAACTGGGAGGGTGTGGACTGCGATGACTGGCGCCTTCAAGACCGCAAGGACCGACAGCACGGCTGCTCGCACCAGGAGGAAGAACACGAAGAAAACCATGGTCGTCGTCGCGATAAACACCAAGATCGTGAACAGCAGAGTGCCTAACAAGAGCTATTGGAACAGCCAACAGGTCGTTAGTTAGTCGAGTGGACGTCAGACATAGAACAGCATGAAGGCGTAACTGTACCTGACTAATATCGTACTCTTGCGAGTCAACCCGTTGACGGAGCACATTCTTCTTCTTGCCCACGAAGAGTCTCCAGAGGGACGAGAAGAGCCCGCGCTGGAGACGGTTGAGCTTCGCAAAGTACTGGTAGACCCAGCGCGAGCTCCACGTGGAAACGGTGAGGCCGTCCACCAGTAGACTCAGCTGAAGTGACACCCCCATGATGGTCCAAACCACCGAGAGCACAGCAAGAAGCAGCGACCCCGACGAGTCCGGGGCTGCTCTTCCAGTTGCGTCCAAGCCGATAGATCCGACCACGACTGACAGCATCGAGGAGAAGAAGAACTCCCACATATCCAGCCACAGCAATACGCCGTTGCCGAGGATCGTCGCGAGCGGCCGATTTAGCTTGAAGCCAGCGGGAGCACCCATGAGCCATGCCACATTGGTGCGGAGCAAACGTAGGAAGTGAACTGGAGCACTGAAGTTGTCACACACACAGCAAAACAGGTATCAATGGTTGTCATATCCACGGACACATCTTCAAGATGTAGACACATCCACCGCACCTGACGATCTCGTACGTCCGAGGGGTTTCCGAGTGGGATTGCATCCACGACGCCACGAATGACGAAAGGAAGAAGCCGATGGCCACGTCGATCACGACCATCAGCACGAAGTCGAAGAGTTGCAATGCGTCGAGCTCTGGTGATAGTACCATCAGCGATGAGTAACATCGCACGACAGACGAACATGACGATGTCTGTTCGATGCACGTACTCTCTTGATACGTGAGTGGCCGGGACTTGCTCAGGTGGTAGTAGTGGCGCACGCGCTTCGGCCACGACGCGACGCCTGCTAGCCGCCGGCTTGACAACGCAAGGAACTGGGAGCCATCTTCGAGGGCTTTCCCACCGATCAAGGGCAGCCACTGCGGCGCACGCAGCCGCGTCACAGCAGCGTTTACGCCCACTGCGAGCGCTGTGAGCAGAGCAAACGGAGCGTACGATGCGCCAGCACCGATCCTTTCAGCGGCTGCAACCACGCCAGCCATGATGGTTCCTTGTCGGGTAATGGCATCGCGCTGGAGATGCGCATCTTGGATGTTGTAGTGCCCAATCTACGCAGCAAATTGACCGCCAACACCGCAATTATTAGTCCACATAAGCCTACGTCAAGCGTAGCCGTAATAGTGCGCAGCACCTTGTCGAGCAACGCTGGCGCATGGAAGAACGGCGACACGGCCAGGCTCTGAGCTTGAGGCGTAGCGGGGGCTCCGGACGGAGGCGCTGCCAGCAGTCGCAGCCGCTCGAGCGCAAACACGCCGCCGGCCGCCAGTTCCGCGTCGTAGAACACGACAGAGCACCTCCGGCGGCGCAGCTCGACCCTCTTCGCTTCCTCGCTGGCAGTGCAAAGTGCTGCGACCGGAGCGCCAGCCCCATCGAAGACAGCGATGACGAACTCGGGCGGCAAGCCGCGCCACTCGGCGGCGCGTAGCTCGGCCTCCGCCCCGAACAAAAGCCCGATGGCGTCGCCCTCGCTCTCGCGCCGAAAGCCGACGACGCAGAACGCGTCCGCGTCCGCGCGGAAGCCGCGGAGCTGGCAGGCCGAGGCTCCGTCGGCCAGCGCGGGCCGCGCCGGCTCGCCGCGAACCCGCGGCCAGTACAGCACGAGCGCCGCCATACCAAGTCCGAGTATCCAGGCTCGATGGGAAGGGGACAATGACCGACCCCGACGCAGGGTTCTCGTTTCCGAATATAAGGTTTTGAACCTAGTACGATTCCATACTGAGGACAGCTGTACAAACCGAATCGAATGCTTCATGTAGTGTTAATAACACTAAATACGATGAGCACGAACTCAGGTCGCCGGACAGACACACTCGGAGAACGAACGGATCCTGCGGCGAAGCACCATGGAGGAGGAGCTGGTCGCGCAGCGGGACGCGGCGATCGCGGTCACGCGCGAGCTGCAGAAACAGCTGCAACACCAGCGCGAGGTGGTGGAGCGCATGTTCGAGCGCCGCGCGCTGAACGCCGAGCGGCTGCGGCTGCACGCCGAGGCGGCGCTGCGCCGCGCCAACGAGGCGCGCGACTGGGAGCGGCGCGCGTGCGGCCGGCTGCTGTACCTGTCGCTGTTCTTCGCGGTCGTGGGCACGATCCTGGGCTGGATCGCCGGCTTGGTCGTGTTTATGCTGGTCGCGGAGCCGTTCGTCGGTTTCCTGCTCGTGCTGCCAGGCATGGCCGTCGGCGGGTTGTTTGGGCTCGCGCTCGCCAAGGTACGGCGTCAAACGGAGGGCGTGTACAGAGTACCGTGGGCGCGACAGGAGTTGATTTACAATCCGTTATGCTCCTGTGATAGACGAAGCTGCAGCTGGAGGAGCGGCGATGGGACGCGCAGTCAAAGCAGAGAGCGGCCCACTCGGAGGTGGAGATGGCGGTCAGTAGCGCGGTCGACGACACCGACGAGCCGCTCGAGCCGTTTGTGTTGCCCGATGGTGAGATCGCGCGTGCTCCAGCGCATGACTCCGAGGAAGCCAGCGACAGTGACACGGACAAGAGAGTCAACACGGGTGGCACCACGTCGTGGGCCGCGACTGGGTTCAACCTGGCGTGGCGGACGGCGCAGACGTCGGTGTCCATCGCGTCCAGCCTCCTCCGCGGCTCAGACTACGTCAGGGGTATCCTGCAGCCCGAGGCACCGCTTGAGCCGGCAGCTGGACGGTCTAGTGCCCAGGAGAAGAAGCGACAGTGAGGTACCCCGAAGTAAAATGCATAGGTTACGCTGGTTTCGTGCTTGGGTACACCATCATCACATTGTTGCACCGCGCTCGGAGGGATCCAAACTTCGTTACGAGCCACCACTTCAACTTCTTGTCCTGGTTGGTGTCGCTGGGGTACAACGGAAGTCACCGTTTGGCGCCGACGCAATCGAACGACGACCGGCAGTCAGTCTGCCAGCTCCTTCAGGATCGGATCCCTGCGCCTTGGACTCGAGAAGAAAGGGGATGGACTCCATCATGGAGCTCCGCGACACGCTCTCGTCTTGACAGTCGCTCTCTATGGAGGTTCAAGCAGCGACGTAAGACGACGACGACGCGTGCACGAGCGGCGAGGCATATGCGAAAAACGGTCCGAATTGTATGGATCGCCACCTCCTCCGCACGCGCTCACGGCCCTGCAGTGCGCCAATTGTACAGCAATCCGTTGGACAAGGCGGGCTGTATCCACGGTACGTATTTGCAGGGTAATTCATGGAAGCCCTCCGTCTGTCCGTAATCCGCATCAGCACTTGGACCAATCGCTTGGCGGCTGGGTTCGGTCGTTCGATTGTGCGGCGCATCCCGCCTCGTCGTTGCCCGATTGAACGCTCATCCTCCTTGTTCATCGCAAATTCTACCGTACAGTACAGTACATAAGTACGTACGGTCCGGTCGCCAGCAGCCTTCAACGAACCGCTCGGCTGACACCAGCCACTCACGAGACCCACTTTCGCCATTCGTCGGAGGCGCCAGCTCCGCGCCAAGGCGACGGCTGGAGCATGCACTACACTGCGCTTCGAGCGATGCATATGGAGAGCGCGGTGCTTGCCGTCGGAACTGCGTGTCAATGCTCGCCTCGCTGGGCTCTCCCAGCTGGTTGATTCCTCGCGGCGGGAATCCTTCCCGGATGAACATTCGTGCGCAGTATGGCTGCATTCTGTTCCAAGAGGTCCACTCACACGCCATATGGCGGGCCCTTTAGTCGTGTTGATCCGACCTTGAACCACCAGCTGGCGGCCTCAACACTGCAAGTGGACCTTTCGAGGAGAACTCAGAGCACTGACCACGAGCTCAATATCGGTTCCTGATGCATCGATTCCATGGTTTTACATGTGGAACGAGTCACGATGGACTACTCGTTTGTCGGTGCCGCTACTACTTGAGTTGATAGGACACAACGGGATAATGTTATATATGTTACAGTCGACTGCGTCGCACCCCCATCGGGGTAGCCGCAAGCTGGCGGTGAGACTGCGCCTCCATGGCCGCGAGAGGACCACGGAGTGGCGTGGAATCGACAATGTGCACAGCTGAAGGTGCAAAAGGGGGTTTGGCTCAAACTCCCAGGTCGTTGACTCCCGACGGGCTCGACTCACTGACCTCAGTCTTGCCAATGAACCCCGATGCCTGCGGAGTTATGCTGCTGCTGCTGTGGCCGCTGCTCGTTCCCATCATCGACGACGATGGCGGCAGGACTGACGAGATTTCGAACGGCACAAGGCTGAACTCGATCGTTGTTCCACCGGTCACTTCATCCGTCACAGCTGAAGCCATCAGAGTCACGGTGACCATGCCACTGGCGCTGCGAGCCTGCACGACGACGCTGGATGGACGCATATTGTTGCTGGCTGCATCCACCATGCTGCGCAACTTCTCGTCGTCCACACACAAACTCGCGCGCACGTTGGCATCGTCGGCAAGAGACTCCTCTGACTCTCCCGAGTGCGCAAGAAATGCCGGGTTCACCGCGACCATGTTGAATGCCGGGTCGACAATGATGCGCGGCGTCGACGACTGCTGAAAGCAGCGCTTGAACAGGAGCTCGGCTGCAGCGGCACTGTTGCCCATCCGCTGAACCTGAGTTCGAAACGTATCGGCCTGCTTCTCGGCGCGCTCTGCCTTTTGCTTGGCGATCAGCAGGTTGCTGCGCAGCATGCCGATGTAGTGGTACGTGTTGTCCAGCACCGACTGCTTGTTCTTCTTGGTCTGCACGCCAGCCTCCTCGAGAACAACCTTGAGCTGGTTGATGCGGTCGTTGAGCTTGAACATGCGCTTCTTCTCCTTCATGTTGAGCTCCTCCCGCGAGCGCTTGGTGCCGGCGTTGCCGCCCGAGTTCGTGGAGGACGCCGGTGTCGCCGCCGCGTGAATGTGCTGCTGCTGATGGTAGTCGGTCGAGATCTGGAGCATCTGGTTACCCATTGGCGCGTAGTACTGGTTGGCGCCGTGCATGCTCATCATGAGCGGCTCGTGTTCGTATCCACCCTGCTGCTGGTGCTGGTGCTGCGGCGTCATGGCGTGTTGCGGGGTCTGGTGCATAATCTGGTGCGGGTACCCTGGCATCGCGTAGGCATTGTGCTGCTGCAGCACGGCGCTGTCGAGCGAGAAGAGCTTGGGGCGCTCGCCGCTTTGCGTCTGCTGCTGCTGCTGCTGTTGCTGCTGCTGCTGCTGCTGCTGGGCGTATCCGCCGCCCATGGACGCGTAGCCGTACTCGTTGGACTGCGCCAGCATTCTTGCAGAGAGATCCAAAGGATTGTCGACGTTAAGCGCTGGGCCGAACCGAGTGGTGCTGTCCGCAGGTCGGGAGGAGCGGCCGACGCGAAAGAGCGCTAGAAAAGCCGCTGTGAGTGCGACGTTGCCAAATGGAGAATGACAAATGGCGGGCGCCCTGAGCCAGATGGTTCACTCTCGCGCGCCGGCGGAGCGATCGCTTTGGACGGGGAAGCGAGAACGCGACCGACGGAGCGGTGCGAGGGTGCGCTGGAGCGGAGCCCTCTGCCATGGTCTTATCTGCCGTAACCCTACGCGGGGATATTTTCGTTTGTTTTTTGCAGACAAGATGGGGTCATCACTTGCCGTTTGTATACTCTCGGTTGCAGGGCAAGGGGAACGACAGTGCGAGGACGGATGACCAGAACTGCCCACTCGCATCGAATGACTTGTGCGTTGTATAATGGGCTTTAAGATCATCAGGCGAATTGTGGCTCTTTTATTTTCCAAGGGGACGGGATCCGATACGAAAGCATAACCGAGCCATCTTTTTTTCCTAGGGCTCTGATACTAAAGGTTGCAGCTGCGGACGCAATCGATTTCAGCACGGCAACTCGTTTACTGTTGTTTGCACCGAACCTTCGATTCGAATGACGAGACAAAAGGCTGCAACTGTCCACTACTGCAGCCCCATGTGGACACATCCGTGATGGCTTGTGTACGATCGCACGCTGATGCAGCTGAACCATTCGCGCCGCCCACCTCGGACAGCAACACATCCGAGTTGGCACAGCGTCCATACTGTACTCTATGGCTCTGATACTGTAAAAGCCGCATTGTCGTGCTGATGCTTGCAAGCGAGTTTACCTATTGCAGACCAAATCAACGATAACACTCGCCACAACTGGCGGAAACCGGCTGGCTAGCGCGGTACGGTATGGACGATGCGAGGATTTGACAATCGACACCACCAGCTGGGACCAGATAGAGTAAAATGTCGAAGGAATTTGATGCGATTTGAAGGAGTCGACACAGAGAGCGTCGAAGGCAACGCTTCCTATTGATAATGGCGTAGAGATGGTGAGAAGGGGGAACTGAAGGTCGTCGCGAAAATCTGCGTGCGCCTTTCGCGCTGCCAACACTTGAACATGAACATTCCTTTACTGCCGCAGCATAATGCATTGCTTCTCCCAAGCCTAGCGTTTCGCTTGTCTGATTAGGCTTGTAGGGAGAGGGCGGCACCTGCACCCAAGTACGGCAGGTGCGCACTTGAAACGGTGTAGGGTTCTCCACCATCGCGGCTGGCGCAAGTCCGCCCCGAACAAGAGCAAATGCAAATCCTCGGACACGAGACGCTCACTCTCGTCGTTTCGCTGCAACTTGCAGCCTGAAAGAGGAGCGATGCGCCACTCCTCGAAGTCCAGCACGGCACAGTGCAACGTCAGAGTGTGTGCCGCGAGTCTGCGAACCCACGACCTTTTTCCCCGCCAAAATATGAAATTTCAAACACACCGAACCTGCATGCAAATGAGCGGATTGGGTTCACCACGCACGTACACCGGCGGTGGTTGCATTGGCGCAGCGGATCCCATCAATACGCCCAATTGCGGCGTCTTGTTGGAGGTAAATCATCGTGACCAAGCCCCTAAAACAGATGTCGTCAGCTCCTTCTTCCGCCCTCCAAGCCACCCAAGCACGCTTCGATGTGTTGAGCACTCTTTTTTACTTTCGCGTCGGCTCTAGATTGCCTGATAACTCGAGACTGAACGTAAATGGCTACTGGCTGCGAAACGCGACGCCTACCAAGCACTGGTGACCATCGCGACAGTCGCTGTCGCAGCAACAAAAGAAGTGGACAGATGCGGTCGTTGCACCGTAGCGAGCGCACGCTACAATCGGGTCACCACTGCTCGTTCTGTCGACGACTTTGATACGTACTCTATCTACTGCTATCTTGTCGTCCTGCCTGTACCTGGGTGGATACAGCGCAACGCCTCCAGAACTGTGCTCGAGGGTCAGTCGCTATGTCCATTCTCCGACTTGATCCTCCGCTTGAGCTGTCTACGTTACCACAAGTCCTTCTAGTTTTTCCAGGCGTCTGTGTCGCATATCGATCTGAACGCGTCGAGCAAGCGAGGCGCGCAGCGCAAATACGAGCGCTTACATATGTATCGGCTCCATTTCTTTTGGCGCGATGTCACCACAAAACGTCCCTTGTAAATACTGTAGTTGACAGACACCGTCCACGTAAGCCTTCCTTGTGGCAATCAAGGCTCACGTGGACCGTGTTTGTCAATGGAGCACGACAAGGATTGCCGTGCTCCGAATTGCCGCGACCTTTCGCGTCCATTCTTGATTTTTGTATGATGAACCGAACTGAACACCTGGTCCGAATACCTTCACTGAATACTATCCTCAAATCTAAATCACTTGCTAAATGTATGCTTCCATGGCACTGATTTGCTACGTCGAAGCAAGTGCCCGTCTGCCATTCTTTTGATCACATCAGTGATGGATACAGGATTCGGAACTGCACACACCAAGGCGCAGTTTAGGCACCATGCTCAAACATGTGTGTGTGTGTGCTCACAGTTCAACCTCGAAGGGCAGCTCCGATTCCAGTTGCATATATCCAGGTATGTCTGGTATGCACGTTATGTGTAACGACTGAGGCAGGCTTGCTCGAGCAAGCACCGAGAAGTCAAACCTGACCATTCTAATCGGCATTAGGCAGACAGCACTCGGGAGTTTGATCGAGCACTCTGTTGGATTTTATTTGCTGAACTCCACCCGATGACTTTGGACAGATTTTCGGCATGGTGTTCGCAGTGTGTGGAGCTTTGCTGACCACAAGCTGTCAGCGAAACTGGAGTGTATGCGTGAGTGCTGGTCGTCTCGCAATCGAGCGATCGAACCGTCACAATCCGACGCACTGCTTGTCCCACAGGGAGACTGCTGCCACAGTCCTCACCCATGCCGAGAACGTTCCTTCGATTACGAATCGATTTTAAAATCGTTATGCCAATTTACACTACTTTTGGCGAAAATCCGTACATGTACATGTATCCCGGTGCCCAGGACGCTTCAACATCCTCCAAACCAACAGCCGTTTCTGGGTGTTGCTCAATCGAGCAAGCCGCAGTCGCCGGAAATGTTGCCGTTGGCATTGCCAGTGAAACCGGAGACTCGTTTTTTTGTATGAGAGCAGACAGCGTTGTGATCGAGCTTTCATTCAAATCTTTCTCGTTCTCGGGCCTTTGTCCTTGCAAAGATTATTCCATGATAGAGGCGTTAACCGGCTATTTGAGAGCAAAGCTGAAACCTACCGGTAGGCCATGAGCCTTCTGGTGCAAGCTGCTTTGCCTGGCAGTCCTGCTGCACGTGTTCATCCTACAAAGTCCAGGCAGAGCATTCAACAGCAACGCCGACGTTCCGCATTTCACGCAATGAGCGCAAGGGCTGGTCGGTGGCACGGTTGTACCGCCTTTGTGCCATACGTAAAGGCGCGAAGGAACAAAATGCCCGTGATACCCTAGCCCTTGAAAAAGTCGTTGCCTTTTCGGACGAGCAGTTTGTGGTTGTTGCTTGCCTCGCCCGTTTTTCTCTCGCTCGCTCGCCTTGTCGACTGCGTGGTTGGCATACGATGGTCAGCACAATTGTTCGGCAGGAGTCGAACGCGGAAGGGTGCACAGTCCGGGCCGGCGCGATAGCACGAGCGTTCAGCGCGGCGCCAGCTGCTGCGGCGCAAGCAGTTCCCATTTCCCATTTGTCCTCGGCGAGCGCACGCGCCTTCCTCCTTTCCAGCAGTCGGCCGTTTCCTCCCCCGCACTCTTCTTTGCAATCGGCAGGGCGCCAAACAGCCCGCTTCCAAGAACCGAGAGGCAACGCTTATAAAAGAAGCGCCGACCCGGCAACTGACTTGCCGCCAGCAACACCTCGACCGACCGACCGACACCTCCAGCAAGCAGCCGCAAGATGCTCGCCCCGCCGTCGTCCGACTTTGGCTATTCCCCGTCCCATGCAACCATGTACAACGCGGCAACTGGCGGCGTACAGCAGAGCGGCGAGCGGCCCAAGCTGTTCCTGGTCGAGTCCCACCCGTCGTCCATGGCCATGGCCATGGCGGCCGGCACGCCGGCCGCGCACATGGCGTACGAGTACGCGCAGCAGACGCCACAGCACGCCATGACGCCGCAGCACGCCATGACGCCGCAGCACGCCATGCACGAGCCGCTCATGATGAACGTCAGCAACGGCATGGCGTACTACCCGCCGCTGCTGGGCGCCGGCGCCGCGTCGATCGTGCACACGCCGCAGAACCAGCCGCAGGCGCACATGCTGCACGTGTCGTCCGACTACGAGTACGCGAACGGCACGGTGGTCACGCCCGCGTCCTCGTCCTCGTCCAAGACGGGCACGAAGCGGTCGCGCGAGGACCTGAACCTGAAGGAGAAGAAGCGCATGTTCAAGCTCAACGACCGCATCAACCAGCTCAAGGAGATGCTGGACGAGGCCGGCGTGCAGACCAAGAAGAACAAGCAGTCGGTGCTCGACAACGCCGCGCACTACATTGAGATGCTGCGCAGCAACCTGCTGATCGCCAAGCAGAAGGCGGAGCGCGCCGAGAAGCAGGCCGAGGCCTTCCGCGCGCAGGCGCAGGCCCAGCGCCAGACGAACGGCGGCTCGGCGAGCGACAAGCTGCTGCGCGGCTGCTTCCAGAAGACCACGACGCCGCGCGTCGTCGTCGACCTGCACCTGCAGCCCGTGACGTTCAACGCGGCGTTCGCCACGCACACTGGCCAGCCCGAGGCGACGCTGCTCAAGAAGAAGGAGGCCGTGCGCAAGTTCCTGTGTCATGACCCGAAGACGCTGGACGCGCTCGTCAAGCGCGTCAGCGCCGAGAAGAAGACCGCGAGCGTCGTCGTGGACGCCTCGTGCGCGACGGGCAAGGGCGACGAGGCGACGCAGCGCGTGACGCTCGTGGCGTCCGCCGTGACAGCCGACGACGGCGGCAAGACGACCAACATTGAGTTCTCGATCGTGCCCGTGGTCGAGCAGCGCGCCGAGGCCGAGGCCGAGACGTCGTCCGAGGAGTCGGCGGCGTGATCCTGTATCATTATTATGTAAGGCCAGTCGCGGCGGCAAGCCGCGCTGGGGGCGAGCGAGTCGGCGTGTGAGTGTGCGTAGCGTAGCCGTCGTCGTATGATAGCGTGTGTATGTGTTTGTGTGTGTCCCAGTCGCGTCCAATAGCACCATCGACTCCTGCTCCTCCATGAACGTCTTGCTGCATTCGCATTCGACACTCGCTGTGGTTGGTTCAAGGCTCATGTCACTAAAGTGGATATTTCAAGTTATGAAAATGCAAAATTGAACGCTCCCTATTCGCTGAAATACCGTGCTTCGACTCATATGTTTCTCCTTTTCAGCGAATCAAAGGCGTGGTTACGGTCCATGTCCCACGGCGGACCAAAAACGGAAACGGCGACGGACGAAGGAACAAGTCTGCGCGCCGAGTCGACCCAAGCCAAGAGCCGCGATCCCCGCCGCCTGCGCTTCCGCCTGCTCCCTGCGGCCGTCCACTTGGCGCGCGTCCGTCCCCGCCGCAACAAGAGAGAGAGAGAGAGAGCTAATGGACGCGTCCCGGCCGCTGCTGGGCGGCGATCGCGACGACCGCGACGAGCGCGAGGACGGCGAGGACTCGCCGCGGTCCTTCGAGTGTCTGCCGCGGTGGCGCGCGTCCCCGTCCGCCGACTCGCACACGTCGTCCTCATCCTCGAGCGCGAGCACCGGGGCGCCGGCCCACCACGAGCACTGGCACCTGCGCGAGCAGCGCGGCGCGCGGAGGAGCGCCAAGCGGCTGACGGACCGCAGCCACGGCAGCTACCAGAAAGGCGCGCCGTTCGGAAGCAGCGGCGCCCACCAGTACGCATACATCCATGACGGAGAGGACGGCGAGTACGACCGCGCGGACAGCGAGGACGGCGACGGAAGCGGCGAGTCGGCGTGGTGCTGCCTGACGGCGCGGAGGCGGCGCGCGACCTGCGCCGAGTGGCCCTGCTGGAAGTGGCTCGTGCCCGAGCGCATCGCGGACTACGACGACTTCGCGACCACCGCGCAGGTAGGTACTGCTTGCGTATCGCGTGCCGCGTAGCGGGGCGTAGCGGATGGTGAGACTGACAGTGGCCGAGCAGATGGGCGAGATCTACTTTATCCGGCAAAAGGCGCGCGAGTACTTTGAGCCCAACACCTCAGGTACTTCGTTGTGGCTCTTTTATAGGCTGCAGAGTATGAGTCTGTCGAGTTCCTCGACGCGATCTAACGTCGGTGAGAGTGCTTACAGACGACGAAGACATGGTGCAGCACCTGTGGAATGGGCTGTTCCCGACACTGCCGTACGAAGGCCGCGTGAGCTCCCGTTGGCGCGACGTCGGCTTCCAGGTTCGTCAATCGGCTCCACTTCCCTGTAGTATACGCTTCGTATCAGCGTGTAATATCTCCCGTGCGACGCTCAGAATGACGATCCGGCGTCGGACCTTCGCAGCTCGGGACGCCTGGCGCTCAAGATGATGTTGTTCTTCGCCGACCACCTGAACGACGAGTTCAAAGTGCGTTGCGCTGCCTTAGCCATCGTCTCACGGTGTCTGGAGGAACTGATGCCGTGTTGAACCTGCAGCGAATGGTGCGCGACAACCGGTTCCCCGTCTGCTTGTGCGCGATCAATCTGCTGGAGGTGCTCCTGAGCCACCTGAAGCTCAAGGACCCGCCCTCGCTCGTCTGTCCGTGCTGCGGGACCGAACATGCAGAGCACGAGACGGCGCAGCCGAACCGGGCGCGACCAGAGCTGCGGGGCTTCGCTCGATTGCTCGATGATGCGGCCGAGTCGGCGCAGGCGTCGGGCCAGCTCGTCTTCTCCGCCTGGTCCGTGGAGTTCGCACTCGCGCAGGTGTTCATGCACTCCATGCTGGTGCTCGACGCCGTGTGGGCACGACAGCTGCGGCGCGATCCAGCCGCCACGCTCATGCACTTCCGCGACGCGCTGCTCGACACCCGCGTGCGCGTCATCGCGTTCCTGTCTCGACGCAACTCGCCCCTGACACTCGTTGAGCTGCACGCGTGGAGCTTTCGGCAACGTGCCAAGCTCAAGGCTGGACTCCCGGTCATCTAGGCGTCGAGCAGCGAGTTGCATCCTTCTAGACGTCGCCAACCAGCAAGCTGCATCGCTCCGCAGTCAAGACATGATCGTGTTGGCGACTTTTGCATTCGTAATAAGTAGAAGGCGGCCGGACGCGACTGGTTTAGCATCCTATACGCCTCTGCTGCTCACTCTGCTGTCCACGTGAGAGCGCTACTTGTACACACAGGTGCGGGGTGTTAGAGCGGCACGTTCCAGTCGATGGGCGTCTTGCCGTTCTCCCTCAAATAGGCGTTGGCTCGCGAGAAGCACTTGGAGCCGATGAACGGGGCGTTCGTCTTCGTGGCACCTAGCGGGGACGGATGCGACGACTCGACCACCAAGTGCTTGCTCCTGTCGATCATCTCGCCCTTCGTCTGTACAACAAGCCACAGTGTATGCAAGCACATGAGTGATACGTCCAGCTCACAAACCACGCGCCTGCCGCAGCAATACCGACCTGGGCGGGCTTCCCCCATAGCAAGAACACGACGTTCGATGCGTCGCGGTTGACCGTCCGGATAATGGCGTCCGTGAACTGCTCCCAGCCCTGCTTCTTGTGTGAGTTGGGCTCTCCGCGCCGCACCGTGAGCACCGTGTTGAGCAGCAGCACTCCCTGCTGGCTCCAGCTCGACAGACACCCGTGCGCCGGGCGGCTGATCGCCACGTCCGCCATGGCCTCCTTGTAAATGTTCTTGAGGCTTGGCGGCGGAGCAACGCCGCGGCGCACCGAGAAGCTCAGCCCGTGCGCTTGGTCCGGTCCGTGGTATGGGTCCTGACCGATGATGACCACCTTGAGCTCCGCGAATGCGCAGTCCCTGAGCGCCGCGAACACGTCCTGCGGCGGTGGGTAGATGGTCTTTTTGCCCTCCTCCCGCTTGAGGAACGCGGCGAGGTTCTTGAAGTAGGACCGCGAGAACTCGGCCTTGAGCGCGTCGTACCACGACGGGTGCATCGCCCTCTCGAGCGTCGACAGCAGGTTGCTGTACTTGAAGACCAGCGGCGCCGACGAGTCCGGCGCCGAATCTCCGTCCGCCTCCTTGCCTGCCGCAAGGTCGGCGCTAGCATCGCCCTTCTGCTTCTTCAAGGCGGCGGAAGGGTCCGCTTCCTCATCGCCCTCTCGCTCGCGCTTGGCGCTCGACTTGACAGACGCCGCCTCATCGCTCGTCTTCTGCTCGGCCCCCTTCTGCTGGCGCGCGGACGTCGCCGACGGGCTGAAGAACGAGCGGATGTCCCTCGCCATCGTCTCTTTGGGTTGATGAGGAGTTTCTGGCCATCGGTAGAGATTTTGGCGCCGAATATATATGAAAAACCTTGGAAACAGTATATTGTTAACAATATTGATAGTAGCAGGTTCTGATGATCTCTACATATACCTCTATAAAATAGTTACATATCTTCCCGCTATTTCTGTGTTATGAATACTCTTAAATGTTTAGCCTGTAGTAATCTATACCCTCAGCAATGCCTTCCCACCATCATTTTCTCGTCTCGGAGTGACGGTCACTGGGCTTCTTTTGGCCACCAAGAGCGCGCCTGACCCGGCGAGCCGGCACTTCGATTCGATCGCTCTGAGCTGGGGCGGCCGTCGAGAGTCTCGAGGCACAGAGCAGCCGAGGAGGAGCGAGCGAGGCGCTGACCACCGCGCGTGCCCGTCTGAACCAGGTGAGCCGCGCGTCTCTGCGCCGCCGGTGCCGCGCGTCGACTAATAGCGCGCCTCGCGCTCGAGCAGAATCCGATTCGCCACCAATCGCCCACTCCGTCTGCATCAACCAGAACAAGCATGGCCGTCGTCACGCCCGCGCAGCTGGAGAACAAGATCCGCCAGGTGCGTTGGCCGTTGCGCGGCGTCGAAGGGGCCGCAAGGGGGGCTGACTGGTCGTGGATAGGAGCTCGGCGCCGAGCTCGTCGAGGCCGTGGACCTGTCGGACGGCTGCGGCAGCAAGTTCAGCGTCATTGTCGTGCATAGCGGTTTTGAGGGTGCGTCTACGATACGCCGTGTATGTTGGTGCGTGTGTGTTTATATGTCGGTGCTGACAACGGGGTGTGTAATAACGCAGGCCAGTCGCTGCTCGAGCGCCAGCGCCGCGTGAACGAGTGCCTGAAGGAGGAGATGACGCGCATCCACGCGCTGCAGATGAAGACCTGGACGCCCGCGCAGTACGCGCAAAAGACGCAGCAGCCAGCGCCCGTGGCGCAGTCGGCCGGCGAGAACTAGGTAGCGACTCTTCTTCGGCAGTGATTTATCGCGTCGACCTCTTTCCGTGCGTCCAATCCATCGACAACGTGGTAAACATGCTCATCCGAGTCAATTCACAGTATGCAGCTCGGTTTAGAGGTGCAATAGAACTATACAGACGCGACCTACAGAGCTACAGCCGGTAGCGCACAGTGCCCGGCTCGCCGTCCTCGCAGCCCCGTGGATACGTCAAGTCGATGCTCTCGGCGTGGTAGTCGTCCATGTCGACCGTCTCGCCAGTCGGCAGCACTAGCTGTCGGTGGTGCACCTGCTCCGGATAGTCCT
>JAADXX010000532.1:0-20352 GCA_023338025.1 Phytopythium oedochilum | reverse complement strand
TCTCGAACGTGCGGCCCGAGACCGACGGCACGAACTTGCCGTCAATCAGCAGGTTCGTCTGCCGCACCTCGACCGAGAAGGCGCGCGCCAGCTGCAGGCGCAGCGGCGTCCGGGACGCCGCGGGGGCCGCGCGGACCAGCGTGCGCGCGAACTGGCGGTGCATCGGGCGCTGCTTGTGATGAAGGGGGCGGAGCGGGAAGACGAGGCGCGGCGAGGCTTGCTCTCGACCGGGCAAAAGAGGGAATGGCGAGCGTGAGTCGCCTGGCGGTTCGCTGCTCTCGACTCGCGTCGCGAGGCGCTAAGGATCTTCGCTAGGCGTCCGTCCGTCGCTTGGGCAGTTGTAGTTGCGCGCGCTTTGTCCGCGGTGAGGGGCGCGCTTGCGAGTTGAAGTTGGTGGGAACTTCAAGCCGTTACCTCTGGACCTGGTAGCGTTTACGTTGGGCAGGATATAGACTGGCGAAATGATTCGTCGACTTGTTCGAGAGGAACCTGTGTACCGTTTATGACGGGGTATCAAGTCCCCGCGACTCTCTGGTGGGAGTTCGACGACTCCTCCAGTCGTGCAGCCGTTTGGAGTTTGGTTCGAAGTCCCTCTGTATCCGGTGTTGGCGTGCCGAATGTATGATTCGCGTCGTTTAACATTAAAATTTACTGTAGCAAATGCAGCTGATGATCAGATGATGATCAAGGGATTCTGTTACTTAGAACGCCATGAGTGTACAGCACGGGCTGGGCCGTGCTTGGTTCCGCATATCGCTCGCTAATCTGGTAGAGATGCCGTGCTTCCAGGTGCTGGGGACGTCCGGGTCGTCTGCGGCCAGGAGCCGCCTCTCAGACCCCCTCCAATGTACGCCGAATCAACGTGCCAGAGGACAGTCAATGCATATGTATATCCAGCTGGCTTGAGTGGGCCTTGCCAATTACTCAATCAAGCTGGTTGACGCGACCTGGTTGAAGTACACGTACAACCACTCGCCGCTGATGCTGAGATCATCTCAGTTGATGCATTGCCCCGTCCCTCGCAAACGACACCTGTACACACCCCGAGACTCTAGGGCCAAGACTCGGCCAAGAAGGCCCAGCAAATCGCAGGAGAAGCGGGAAACCGAACCGATTGCGCCGATTGCTCACTGTAATCACGCACCAAAAATCACCACGCTTACATAGTCGTCGCTCTGTAAATATAATGTTTGCCACACTAAGATCGCCGTCCTATTTTATCCCGAAAGAAATGTGGCGCGTTCCTAAATTACGCTATAGTTTTGTCAAATGCGATTGTACCCTTCTAGGAGGTACAATCTACCCTTCCTGACCTACCGACAAGGGAGAAAAGCTCGTGGAGCGAGCACCAAGCCGATCCACCCGACCACCCTTTGCGCGCGTGCGCTATCGCGGCGTGGACGGGGCCCAGCCATGAAGAAGACGCGCATGTCGATCGACGACATCCACGCGATGGTGGGCAGCATGCGCAAGAACGTGCTGGACATGCGCGTGACGAACATCTACGACCTGCAAGGCGGCGGCGACGGCAACAGCAAGACGTACATCCTCAAGCTGCACCAGCCGCCGTTCCCCAAGCTCT
The DNA here is from genome assembly GCA_023338025.1 of Phytopythium oedochilum. NCBI lineage: Eukaryota > Oomycota > Peronosporomycetes > Pythiales > Pythiaceae > Phytopythium > Phytopythium oedochilum. Next base: position 18,770 of record JAADXX010000532.1, on the reverse strand, counting down.
TCCTGCTGCTCGAGTCGGGCGTGCGCTTCCACACGAGCAAGTACGCGCGCGACGCGTCGGCCGCCAAGTCCTCGGCCGCGCTGCCCAGCCAGTTCACCATGAAGCTGCGCAAGCACCTGCGCGGCAAGCGGCTCGTGGCGCTCACGCAGCTCGAGGGCGACCGCGTCGTGGACTTCACCTTCGGCAGCGACGCGCTGCAGTGCCACCTTATCCTCGAGCTCTACGCCGCCGGCAACATCGTGCTCACGGACGGCGACTACAACGTCCTGTCGCTGCTGCGCACGCACAAGTTCGACGAGAACGTCAAGGTCGCCGTCAAGCAGGTCTACCCGGTGCAGGTGCTCGGCGACGGCGGCGGCGCGAGCCCCAAGCAGCGCTGCATCCAGACCGTATCCGCGCTCTCGGCATTCGTGGGCGGGTGGTTCGAGGCCAGGGCCGCGGCCGGGCCCGGCGCCGGCAAGAAGAAGCAGGCACAGCAGACGCTCAAGCAGCTGCTGCTCGTCAAGGACTCGACCTTCGGCGGGCTCGGGCCCGTCATTGTCGAGCACTGCATCGTGCGCGCCGAGCTGGCGCCGACGCTCAAGATCAAGGCGGCCGCGGACTTCGCCGCTCTCGGCGAGGAGACGCTGGCGCGGCTGCTCACGGAGCTGCACGCGGGCTGGGACCTGCTGGACAAGCTGCAGGAAGAGCAGGTGAACACGAGCACGGTCGCTGTGACGGACGCTGCGGCTGCGGCTCCGCCGGCCGCGAGCGACGGCGCCAAGCACGGGTTCATCATCCTAAAAGACACGGGCGCGGACGGCCCGGAGCAGTTCGAGGAGTTCACGCCGTACCTGTACGCGCAGCACCTGCAGGCGCACAAGAAGGTGCGCACGTTCGACACGTTCGACGAAGCCGTGGACGAGTACTTTTCGCGGTTCGAGGCCGAGGTCGCGCTGGTCGCCAAGCAGAACGCCCAGGCGGCGGCCGAGAACAAGCTCAAGAAGCTCAAGAAGAACCAGCAACAGCAGCTCGCGCAGCTCGAGGAGGTGCAGAACCAAAGCCTCAAGCACGCGCGGCTGCTTGAGAGCAACCAGCAGGACGTCGAGAACGTGCTGCTGGTTGTCCGCAGCGCGCTCGCGAGCGGGATGGACTGGCGCGAGCTGGAGGAACTCGTGCGGTACGAGCAGAAGAACGGGAACCCCGTTGCGAGCCTTATCCACCAGCTCGACCTGGAGCAGAACCGCGTGTCCATCTTGCTCTGTGACGACGACAACGACGACGACGACGAGACAGAGGATGGCGACGAGGACGAGAGCTCGGACGACAAGGACGCCGAGGACAAGCAGGCGCACGTGATCTGGATCGACCTGGCGCTGTCGGCGCTCGGCAACGCGCGCGAGATCTACGCCAAGAAGAAGAAGGCGGGCGTCAAGGCCAAGAAGGCGACCGAGGCGACCGAGCGCGCGATCCAGCAGGCGGAGAAGAGCACGAAGAAGACGCTGCAGAAGCAGCAAATGACGCGCCACACCATCTACCAGCGCCGCAAGGTGCTGTGGTTCGAGAAGTTCCACTGGTTCCTCACGAGCGAGAACTACCTCGTCATCGCCGGCAAAGACGCGCACCAGAACGAGCTGCTAGTGAAGCGCTACCTGCGCAAGGGCGACGTGTACGTTCACGCGGATCTGCACGGCGCCGCGACGTGCGTCGTCCGCAACCGCGTCCCGTCGGGAGACAAGAGGTCCCCGCCGCCACCCATCCCGGTAGCCACGCTCGAGCAGGCTGGCTGCATGAGCGTGTGCCGGAGTAACGCGTGGACGAGCCAGGTGATCGCCGGTGCCTACTGGGTGCACGCGGACCAGGTGTCCAAGACGGCGCCTGCCGGCGAGTACCTCACGACGGGTTCCTTCATGATCCGCGGCAAGAAGAACTACATCCCGCCGTCGAGGATGGAGATGGGCCTCACGATTCTCTTCCGCGTGGACGAAAGCTGCGTCGCGAACCACGCGTCGGCCGTGCCTGTGGACGAGTTGGAGGACGTCGAGGAAGATGATGATGAGCAGGACGAGCCTATGACCGAGTCGGTCCAAGTCCATGAAGTAGAAGGAGCTGAGGCTGGTGATGACAACGACGCGAGTGCTCCCGAGGTGGAAGAGGCCAATGTGGGTGCTGAGCCTGTTGTTGAGACTGAAGAGCAGAGCGGTGAGGTCGGTAATGCTCCTGACCGAGACGGTAAGAAGCGTCTGACCGCGAAGGAGCGGCGCGACCTGAAGAAGGGCAAGACGCCTGGCGCGACTGCCAACGACGAGGCTGACCGTGACGAGGCCAAGAAGCTGCCGCAGAAGGCGGTAAGGGGGAAGGGCGACGCTGGCAAAAAGCCATCAAGCGAGGCTCCGAAGAACGTGCGCGGCAAGAAGGGCAAGCTCAAGAAGATGAAGAAGAAGTACGCGGATCAGGACGACGAGGACCGCCGGTTGCGTATGGAAGCGCTCGGCCACGCTGTCGACTCGGATGACAAAACGAACGCCGAGGAAGCGGACGACGATAAGGACGAGGAGGGTGCAGAGGAGGAGGGAGAGGAGGAGGCAAGCACTGACAATGCCAACCCGTCGAAGAAGGAGGTGGACGAAGAGTATATCCGCCAGCAGCGCGAGAAGAAGGAGAAATTCCTGGAGGAGCAGGAAGAGGAGGCCGAGACGGCCGACTTCTTCGACGCGTTCACTGGCGCGCCGCTCCCGAACGACATTGTGCTCTTCGCGGTGCCCATGTGCGCGCCGTACTCGTCGCTTGGCCGGTTCAAGTACAAGGTGAAGCTGCTGCCCGGGTCGCAGAAGAAAGGCAAGGCCGCCAAGCAGGCGATGGAGCACTTCCTGTCGTCGAACCTGCGCGAGGAGAAGCAGGTTGCGTCGGGGCCAAAGCCGCGCAAGCCAGCACACGAGGGCGACCTGAAGGAGGAGGAGGAGGAGGAGGAGGACGTGACCCCTGACGTCGACCCGCTGGTTGTACAGCGCGAGCTCATGAAGTGCATCCCCGAGAACGAGCTGGTCGGCTGCCTCGTCGGCCCGCTCAAGATCTCGGCTCCGGGTCTGCACGCTGGCGCCGGGAGCAAGAAGGGCGGCGGCAGCGGCAAGAAGGGCGGCGGTGGCGGCAAGAAGGGCAAGAAGTAGGACGGGTAGAGGACGTGGGGCGGTTCTGGAGGCTGGATACTGCCGTTGGGGCTGTCAATAGATCTGGTTGAAGTGTGCCATTCAACTTTGCCAAATCAGACACCGTCGTGTTCACCCATTTTCAGCCAATCAGTGATCGTCTAGTTAAACTCTATAGGTTTTTGTAAAGAGCGAACCAAATGTTATACCATCACTCCTCGTTTCCCCCAGCATTTCCCCCGCGGCCAAGAAAGGAAAGTGCGCGTCGCAGTCGTCGAGTTTCCTGGTCGGAGGCAAGTAAAAAGCGCGGAAGCAGCGGCAGTTGTCGGCCCTAGGCGCGGATCCAGAAGGCTTTAGTGTGCTCGAGCGCTAGTGTTCGTCTGTACCGGGTCGGCGCCATGCACGTGGAGCTGCGCGCGTTCCAGCGCGAGATCCTGGACCTGGCGCGCGAGCGCAACGTGGTCATGGTGGGCGAGACGGGCATCGGCAAGACGTTCCTGGCGATCGCGCTGCTCATGGAGCAGGACTACTCTGGCCGCAAGCGCGCGTTCTTCATGGCCCCCACGCGGCAGCTGGTCGTGCAGATCACGGCCAAGATCCGCCAGATGAGCACGCTGTGCGTCAACGCGTACTGCGGCCGCTCGGCCGAGCTCTGGGACGCGCACCAGTGGGCCCGCGAGCTCGAGCTCAACCGCGTGTTCGTCTGCACGCCCGAGGTCGTGCGCAACGTGCTGCAGAAGGGATACGTGCTGCTCGAGCAGATGAACCTGCTCGTGTTCGACGAGTGCCACCACGTCACCAAGCGCCACCCGTACGCGCAGGTCGTCAAGATGTACAACGACGCCGACATTGCAGCCATGCCGCGCATCTTCGGCACGACGGCCTGCCCTACCAAGATGTGCGCCGAGAAGCTGCGCGCCCAGCTCAAGAAGGTCGAGCTCGACCCAGCGCAGGTCAAGCAGTTCGCCGCCTCGGCCCCGCTCGTGTACGAGACGTACCCGCCGCAGCAGCCCTGGGCCCTCACGGTGGGATCGGCCTCGGAGAACGAAGAAGTGGAGACCAACGGTGTCGGTGTGGCTGAGAGCGGTCAATGGGTCGTTTCAAACATGATGGCGGAGCTCCAGGAGGTCAAAGCCGTCGAGGTGTTCGAGAAACTCGTCAAGAAGGGCAAGAGCGTCGCAGCCACGAACCTTGACAAGCTTGACAAGGCCAAGAAGAAGTTTGTCCAGAACTGCTTGACGATTTACAAAAGCCTCGGACCTTGGTGCTACTACCGCTTTGTCGAGCTTGAGATCAACCGTCTGGCTATCGCGGCGTCGTTGATGATCACCATTCCTGGGTCAATGTACGGACTCGACCAGGACGCTGTCAAGACTATGCTGCTGCTGAGTGCCAAGAGGTCGGCTTGCAACTTTGCATGCACGACGAAAGTCGAGAAGGCGGAGGAGCTCGTTCGTGCCCGACTGTTTCCCGAGCCCATTGATACTGTTGACATCATTGATGACTCCGTGGTGTCTAATGCGCGACCTGGCGACGAGGATGGAAGTGGCGGTGATGTCGAGTCCACCGAAAGCACGTCATCTGACGATGTGGAGACTCCTGACTCTCCTCCGAACATGGGCTCTGACGGTCGCCCACTCCAAGGCATCCTGTTTGTGACTACCCGCACGGAGTGTCGTGTGCTCACAGACTTTTTCAACGAAAAGTTCGACTCTGACTCGAGCAATGATGCAGACGGTGAAACCCAGCCAGAAGGCGAGTCAACTCCGCTGTTTGCGTGCATTCTCGGTGGCGCGTCACGGAATGACACAGCCTCGTTCCACTTGCCAAAGATGGAGCGGACGCTCAACGACTTCGAAACTGGTGCCGTGCGCATGCTGGTCTCCACGTCTGTGTCGGTCGAGGGCGTCGATTTTCCTCAGTGTGCTCTCATCATTGTCATGGACAAGGTGAACACCGCACGCGCGCTCATCCAGCTTCGCGGTCGCGCCCGCCACGAGGATGGGATTGTGTATTACCTCGGTGAACAGGACGATTTGTCCCAGCACGTGTACCTCAAGAGTCTTCTCCAGGAGTCGGAGGTGATTAACCGCCTCGAGTTTTCGAAGGAGAAGGTCGAGACGTCAGCACAGCAGCCTCGCTCGGTCATGGCGAAAACCATTGGGATGGGCGACAACACGATGCGAATCGAGTCGACCGGTGCAGTGCTCGACCTGGACTCTGCGATCCCGTGCATCAACATGTTCTGCCAGTCGCTGCCAGCGCGCTTGTTCTCGGTCGACATCAAGAACATGTACAAGTTCACCGAGCTCCGCTATGCTTCGCGTCCGCTGTTCGAGGCCGAGCTGACGCTTCCGGAAGAGCTGGAGCTGCCGTCTGTGAAGAGTGAACCGATGCCGTCCAAGGCGGGTGCCAAGTCGCTGGCTGCGTTCAACGCGTGCCGCAAGCTTGTGGAGCACGGGCTTCTGGACGACTCCTTCAACTCGGTATACCGCTCGGCCAAGGCCAAGGTTTCCGTCAATGCTCAGGACCTGAGCTACTTCTTCAACCGACTCCACACTTAGCCTGCTGGGAACTCTGCGGATACCGCTGCGCACCAGCGTGAGACTGTTGCCACCATCTCGCGAGTGGATGTGGGTCATCACTTGGCGGTATGGAGGCGAACGTCTTGTGATCTGGCACTTTATGCGGAATGACCCGAGAACGGGATATTTGTTGCTGTGCGGGCGCTCGTGACGAGTTCTACAGAGCTCACACCAGGGTAAGTGTGAAGTCGGCTGAAGCTGTCGCCGAGTTAGCATTTATTTGGCGGGAGCCCAAGGATCATGACGAAGTGCCGTTCATGTTCGTGTCTGCGCCGTGGGGCGCGACACCTGTGCGTTGATTTCCCCCTCTACTGTGGCTGATCCGTCGCAATGGGTCATCGTATTAGAGGCTTCAAGACAAGTGAACACGCCGTTTTCAAGCATGCGACTCATTGTTTGTTTGGAAATGGATCAAATCGGAGATCTTGTTTCGCAACAGCTTCGTCGGCCAAGCAGCATCCAAGCCAAGCACATTTCACTCCGATGTCAAGGTGCGTCCCTCATTGGAAGGCAAGGCGGAGCTGGTGCCAGCTCTAACGTGGAAAGGTGCGTGAAATCTTCAGTCGCGTTTTGCTGCGACGACAAAGCAATCGGTCGACCACTTCAAGGGGAAGTACAAGGTACGTGCGATGCAAAGCCTATCTATCAATCAACGTCTCGTCCTACTGCTTGACGTTCTTAGGACACGGGATGCCGCAGTCGTCAACGAGTGATTAGTGTTGTCGCGTGACGATCCACGAGGCTCACTATTTCGGGAAGGAAGTCCGTCAATTCGACACGGGCCTATCGATGGTGATGTTCATACAGACTGCTTGGGGGCGGAGAACCTTCTCAGGCGCTGAGAGCGTGGATGGCTTGCTCATTTGGAATGCTTGCGCTATTTCAAGGAGCGTCATCACGGGTCAGGCGAAGCGTTTCGCCTGTCGACGACCGCTGCCGAGAACCAATGACGACATGGCTCAGAGCGCAATTTCATCCGCGAGAACCCGAGCTGTTGTCAAATCAAGCGTCGACAAGCACTCTAGCCACAGAAGCTGTCTTTTGGTCTCCATCGTGCTGGCAAAGTTCGACAAGCCATGTTCTTCTCGGCGCGCACGGCGTGTAGTGACGCATTTGACGAGGTGCCTGGTCGCCGCGACTGCAATGCGAGCAGGTTTTCGACGTCACCTCCACCGACGAGCTACTCTCCTTCTTCTCGGTCACGCCGCTGGTCCCAGTCGGCAAGCGTGCCGTCGCAAGAGGTGGACCATGTGAGAGCCGAGCGGAGTCGCCCATTAGCCGAGGAGTCGAAGGGAATAGCTCGCCGACCAAGCTCCGAGCGCAGTAGGTTCAAGCGTGAGGTCGCGAAACGCACGGCGCGACCTAGCGAGCAAGAGCGGCGCGAGGTCGTCTACCTGGAGATGCTTGAGCGCTTCCAAGTTCGTGTGCTCAGCCCCTCGGTCGGTTGTGCGCAGATCCAACGAGGCAATGTCTTTGCGGTTGCTGACGAGCCCACGCCAGGTAGCACACAAGTTCCAGAGCAAGTTGGCGCAGTCAATCGCCTGCAGAATGGGCATCGAGAAGGGCAAGCCGCAAGATCGGAGGCATTAAAGCAGTCGCGACGCTATCGACGACAATCAGGTGGCCTCGGTTCGGAGCTCAAGCGTCGATGGCGGCGATTATGCCAGTGGTTCGGTCGATGTGGGCATCGTTCGTAGGCGAGGAAGCAAGCAAGCAGCCAAGGATCACCGCGTGAGTGTGGAACTCGAGCTTTACTCCTCAAGCGTCAATCGAGATGTTTTCTGGTCGTGGGCCCGGGTGGCCAGCATCAGATCATGAAGGCTAGGTCGGGATTCCGGCGGCCGTCGCCGAAATACACGTACCCGTGGTCGCCCGACCCAACGCGGTGGAAGGCCATGGCGCCGGGGAACTCGTAGTTGCGGAGCGTGACGAACGCGCCAGAGTTGTCGCGCGCGACGGACCAGGAGCCGTCCAGGTCCTGCACCAGCGGGTCCCAAAAGTCGCCGGGGCGAACGAGGCCGCTGCTGCCAGCCGCGAGGACCCGCGAGCGCTCGGGCAGCTCGGGTCGCCGCAGGTGGAAGTAGTTGTACAGCAGGGCAGCGCGGTCCGCGTCGAGTCCCTGGAAGCTCGGGTTGGCCACGACCTGGCGCATGGGCGAGACCACGAACGCCTCGAGTGGTGCCACGGCGATCACCTGGTCGATCGCCTCGACCAGACACGCCAGGCGCTCGAGCTCCGTCAGCGGAGCCGACGCACTCGACGCGCTCTCGTCTTGGTTGGTCGGGTCAGGCTCGCCGCTGGTGTCTCCCTCCGCAAGGACCAAGGCAGGATCCCCCTTGAGCCGCGTCGTGAGCGCCAGGGCCGCGTCCGCCTTCTTCCGCGGCACCTCGGGGAACTGCTGGAGCTCGGGCGACGTGTTGGTGCTGTTGGCATTGACCGAGTGGCGGTGAGGCGCTGCAGATTCGGGAAGCAGCAGCAATTTGAAGACAGTGGAAGACTCGACGCACCAGAAGTAGAACTTCTTGACGGGGAAGTCCTTGCCGGGGAGCAGCGCGACGGCGACCAAGTAGTCGGCGGCCTCGCCCGAGAGGCGCCCCCAGAAGCGCACGGACGCGAGCTGCTCGGTCGCGCGGCGCTTGAGCAGCCCGAGCTCGAGGTTGGACCGCTCCTGTGGCGTCAGCGTCTGTCCGAGGCTGCGCGCCACCACGTCCAGGTGCACCAGCTCCATCCTGCGTATCGATCGGGTCTGGCGTGCAATGCGTCGGTTGCGGCGGCTCGTCGGTGAAGAATGCTGCGTCGTTTCGCGTCCCTATTTATCATACCGCAGTATTAAAGTTAAGGGGTTGTCAGAGGCGAAAATCAAGTAAACTCACATTCGTTTCGCTTAGTTTACTCAATATTACAGGAACCTAGCTCAAACCGACCAGTTTCACTTGATAAACACGAATTAGCCGACACATATTTATGATTTATGTTCCTACACTTGTTCTTACAAGTAAATGCGTTATGTCTGTTGTTGAATGTATTGTCAGTACTCTTTAAATTAATACGCGACATGTCGATACCTTTCATCCTGAATTGTGTAAAAGAGTCGTGCGACTATATTTGAAGGTTTTCACGATTCAGAACACTCACATACTGGAATTAAGTGAGAATATTCTTTATAACATATTTGCAAAAAGGGTATTACTGATCCCTTGTCAAATATATATAGTGGACAGCTATACATTTAATTTGATTCTTAGCATAACTCATAAATCAATTTTGATTTGAGACATTTATGTCATATGTGACAATTATGTATTAATATTTATTACTTATTAATTTGCGCAATTGAAAATTGAGTTGAAGGAGTCAGTGTGGGCCACGCCAGTATGACGGTTGCAAGTTGCAACTTGCAAGTGAACGCGGCCTCATAACCAGCATCATCATGGGCGACGACGGCGGCGGCGGCGGTCCGCCGAGCGCCATGGGCACGCCCGTGTGCCTCATCCGCGGCGGCTCCGACGGTCTGCAGGCGGCAGAAGAGGGTCTCCAGTGCGTCCCGCCGTCTCTCATCACCGACTATAACCCCCCTCGAGCGCGCTTGCATTGCTGATGGAACGCGTCGGTATCACCAGGTTGCTGGAGCGGCTGACGGAGCCCGTGGCGATCGTGTGTCTCGCCGGGCAGTACAGGTGCGCAGCCGCTGCGTCACCAGCCGCCGCTCCAGCGTGTAGCGCCGCTGTATCTCCGCCTCTGGCTCTGACTGACAGGCGAATGCGTGTCGCGTCGTGGTGCGCGCGCAGAACCGGCAAGAGCTTCTTCCTGAACCAGCTCACGCGCGGAGTCGAGCGCGAATCGCTCGGCGAGTTCCGCGTGGGGCCGACGACCGAGTCGTGCACGCGCGGCATCTGGCTGTGGGCCCCCGAGCCCGCGGTGCGCAACGCCGCGGGTGAGCGCGTGCTCTTCATGGACACGGAGGGGCTGGCGGCGACGGACAACGACGAGCGGTACGACGCGCAGATCTTCTCGCTCGGCCTGCTACTCAGCTCGCTCTTCGTCTTCAACACCATGGGCGTGATCGACGAGGGCGCCATCGACCGGCTCTACCTCGTGTCCGAGCTCACCAAGCACGTGTGCGTGAGCTCCGACACTGGCCACGGCGCCATGCCGGGCTACGGCCAGTCGGCCGCCACGCCGGCGAGGAAGACCGCGAAAGAGTCGAACAAGCTCAGTATGAGCATGGACGACGGCGGTGATGATGCGCAAGAAGCCGACAGTGAAGAAGACGACGACACTCTGGAGGCGTCGCGCGCGCTGGCGCCGCACTTCCCGCCGTTCGTGTGGCTGCTGCGCGACTTTCTGCTCGACATGCAGGTCGACGGCACAGCGCTGAGCGCGGACGAGTACCTGGAGAAGGCGCTCGAGCCGCGCGTGCTCTCTGGAGGAGGCAGCCAGCGGCGCCGACAGCAGGACCGCAACCGGATCCGCGAGTCCATCCGCATCCTGTTCGCGCGCCGAGCCTGCCTGACGCTCGTGCGGCCCGTGACGGACGAGACTGCGCTGCGCCACGCGTCCAAGCTGTCGGACGGCGAGCTGCGCGCCGAGTTCGTGCAGCAAATGGCCGCGATCCGGTCGCGCTTGCTTCACAGCAGTGAAAGCGTCGCGGTTCGCGCCAAGCAGCTCTTTGGGAAGGTGCTGCACGGCCCGCAGATCGCGCATCTCGCGCGCTGCTACACGGACACCATGACGAGCGGCGCGGTCCCAGATATCAAGGCGGCCTGGGAGTACGTGGCGGACGCGACGTGTCAGCAAGCGCTCTCCGCGGCGGTCGGCGTGTTCGACTCGCGCATGGCCGACGCTCTGACGCGTCGAGTGTCCGACGGCGAAGGCGGGGAGCGTGACGAGCCCATCATCTTGTCGCAGCAAGAGTACGAGCAGCGCTACAAGCGCGCGCAAGAGGAAGCGCTCGCGCTGTTCCGCGATCGATCGGTCGAAGGCGCGAGTCGAGCGACGAGCTTCCAGGCGCTCAAGCAGCACGTGCAGCGCGCTCGCGCCGCGCAAATCGCCGAGCTGCAGCGCTTGTCCGCTGCGCTCTGCGCACAAGTGTTGACGGCGCTGAAGATTGACATGTTGGCGGGTCCGCTCCGACGGGACGGCGCCTGGGAGAAGCGTGTGTTCGAGTCGAATCCTTCGGCAATCGCGTTCTCGGCGGCCATAGACGCGCTCGAGAAGGAATACGACGCTCGCGCGCAGGGCCCGGCGCACAAGACGGCGTTGTTCCAGTTCCTCCGTGACGACGTCGTGCGATTCGTCGACGATCTCGCCGACTCGCTGGCCGAGGGACACGCACGCCGCCTTGAATCTTGGGACAACGAGCGTGCGCAGCTTGAGCGGCAGCTTGATGACCAGCGGAAAGACAGCCTGCGATCTCTGGAGGTGAAGGATGCAGCGCTGCGCCAACTGGAAGATGCCAAGGCGCACCTCGAAGACAAGCTGGAGATGCATCGCGAGCGCATCCAACAGCTCTCGGACGAGCTCGACGACCAGCGCAAAGCTTTCGCAGCGCTGGATGACGAGAAGAAGCGGGAGACTGCGCGCGCAGATGCAGCCGAGAAGGAGACGCGGGAGGCCATGAGCGAGCGAGACAAGCTCCAGCTGCAGCTCGAGCACTCGCAGCTGGACTTGCTGCGCCGCGGCGAGGAGCACGAGCGCGCGACACAAAAACTCGAGTCGGAGCTAGCAGCGCTGCGGTTAGCGCACGAAAGCGACCGAGAAGCGTGGATACAGCGCACGGCCGACCTGACATCCGACAAGACCGCGCTCCAACGGCAGCTGAAGCAGGAGAAGCACGAAGCGCAGCAGCTTCAGCTGGATCTCGAACTGCGAGTGGCAGAACTTCAGGCGCTCACTCAGCAACTGGATGATGAGCAAGCAGCGCGACAGCAGGCCGAGGACGAGAGCGCTGTCCTGTCCGCCTTGGTGACGCAGCGAGAGCAAGAGAAGGATGCGCATGCAGCAGCCACGCACTCGGAACTGTCGCGCGCTCGGTCGCGCCTCAAGCGGCTTGAACTGCAGCTTGGAGCGATCGAGGATGAGCGCGAGGTGGAGCGAGCGCTGCGGTTGTGTGTGGATAATGTCGCGCGGCTTGCGGACGCCGAGAAGATCGCTGTGCAGCAAGAGGAGCGCACGCTGCTGCAGGATCAGCTGGGAGAGCTCTACCTGAAGATCTCGACGCTGCCGGAGTTTTATCAGCGACAGGTCTTCTGCTCACCCGAGCCGACGCCCGACTTCTTTGACGTGCTCACATCGTGAGAGGGCTGCGCAGACGGCGCTGGCATGGGGATGTGAGCTGTGAGTGTTGCAACCGATGAAATAGAAACTCAATGAACAAAAGCGAAAAGATAACGCGACCACGTTACCGAAGACCGAGCCAAGTCAGCACCCTTGATGCATTTACACTCAGCCACAGCGTTGGCACGGTCACAACTGATGTGTTTTCTCCCTGGAACAGACACAAACGAAAGTCGTCAGATGGTGACCACCAGACATATCCAGCTAGCTACACATTCGTACCGATCGCAAAGGGAATGAAGTCCCACAAAGCGAAGCGCGGCACCCCAAGTGATGCGCTTCTCTACCCGTCGATATGCGTGAAGTGGCCGGATGAGGCAGCGTACTCCATCGTCATGACAGCACCTGCGATGTTTACGGATCGATTGCGCCGCATCGAGCCGCCAACAGGGCTACTCAGCTCCCTCGACGACTCGGCATGGTCAAAGCTGCTAGGTCGAGCGCGACCTTCCCGAATGGGACCAGTTGTGACACCTGGCTGGTCCAGGCTCGACAGATTCATCGAGCTCGGTGATGTGTAAAAGGAGGGCACGCGTCCGATGGCCTTTTTGCCACTCCGCCTCTCCTCTTCAAGCGCCTGCTCTCCTCTCAGGTACCGCACGGCGCGCTCGAGAGCAAACTCGATGCGGCACATGGTCCGAATGCGCGAGATGTGGGGCCAACAAGCACGCTCACCTGCCTTGACGATCTCCGGGAAGTTCTCGCGCGAGGGATTCACCAGGCAGATCCGAAGCAACTTGGCTAGCGAGATCTTGTCCGTCGGGCAAATCGTGATGTCGCCTTCGTATTTCTGGGTGAGCAGTGGGATGAAGCCGATGTCCAAGAACTTGAGCACGTTCGTGTTGAGCCCAAACTCGGCCGCGTTCTTGATGTAGGCGTTCATCTGCTTCTTGAAGAAGCTCATCAAGCTGCTAGTCTGTCCGCTGCCGAACGCAGAGTGTCCCGAGACAAACTTGTAGTGCACGTTGACCTGGCTCACGATGAAATGGTTCACGTTGAACAACTCCGACAGGCGCTCCATGGGCAAGTCGCACTCCAAACTGCCGTCGCTCCACTTCAAACCCTCCCGGTGGTACGGGACAATGTTGCCGTCCGCATCCTTGGCCATCAACTCGACGGGGCGGAACACGTTTGGGATCGCGCAAGATGCAAGGGATGCTGACCAAATCACGACATTCGGCGCAGTCAGGTAGTTGAGAAGATGCGGGTAGTCTTCCGTCTTGAGCGGTGTCACGGTGATGTTGATGATGCGGCCAGTCCTGTCGTACGCTTCGCGGAAGGTGTAGTCGCCAATCAGGTTGCGGAGAGCCTCTCGAAGGATGCTGGTATCCAGAACATACCGCTTGTCCAAGAATCGGCTGAGGATGATCAGTGCGTCACGCAAGAGCGAGTATCCGGTTGACGGCAAAATTTTCTGCAGCCGCTGCACAAACCCAGGAGTGTAGTCGCTGATGTCCTTCGGCGTGATGTTCGCTCCCAAGAAGTTGTAGTTGTCAAGATTACCCGACAAAAACTCGTTGACTTCCTCGTCAGTGCGCACCCCGATTGCACCCGCGCAGATTGACCCGGCAGACGACCCAGCAATGACGTTCGGGAGCATGTTGTGCTCGCTCAACGCCTTTATCACACCGGCGTGATAGAATCCGAGTGCACCGCCACCAGACAGCAAGAGCGCTGAGCGACCGAACGCGTGGCGCGTCTCGCTGAAGAACGCCAGCTTGTTGTCAATAGACAGAGCCTCCTTGCTCTCGTCGTCGTTGCCCGATGCCCGCAGAACACCGTTCATGCACTGCACAATTGTATCGAGGTACTCGTCGATAATGTGCTTCGTGCCGACTGGATGCCATCAGCAAGATAATCAGCAACCACATCTGATAAATCTACCCCGCCTGACAGCACAGCAGGTCTCTTACCGCGACTGATGGAGTACAGCCTCGGGTGCCCGAGACCCCAGTGCTTACGTAGAAGTCCAGCACGCAGCGAGAACATCATCTCCATGATGTCGTTCTCCAGCAAGAGATGCTGTGTGCATCACGACAAGTCCAACACACCATACTTCAGTCCTCTCCCCCCCTCATCCTATGCACGACATCCGCACTCACCTTGTACATCTGGGTCTTGTTCATCACTCGCTCAAACAGAAAGAGCCCAGACGAGGGGTCATTCCGCCACTTGTCCTGCCCTTCGATCTTGTCCAGCTCGCCGGCGATCGACTGCCGCTCCTGGAACGAGTTGGCGACCTCCAGCTGCGCTTGCAGCCGAAGGTTCCGCCGGCCCTTGCTCGTCAGCCGCAGCAGCACGTTTCCGAGCACCGCCCGCGAGGCCGAGCTCAGCTCGTAGAAGATGTGCAGCAGGAAAGTCGCGCACAGGTACCTCGCAAACACGTCGGGCACGAGCACAGCGCGGAGTGTGCGCAGCCACAGATCCACGAGCGTCATGGTGACGCCGTGGTAGAACGAGCCTCGCCGCGCCGACCCGGGCAAGGGGCGGTACCGGATCTGAGCGGCCAGCTGCCTCAGGAGCGCCTCGTGGCCCTCCAGCCCCGTCACGTAGATCACAAGCCGCATCCACAGGTGCAGGCCCGTGCGCAGGTACTTCTGCGCGAGAACGAGGCCGCCATCGCGATTCACGACCGACTTGGACGCCGCGGTCCCCATGTCCTTTCTCGACTCTCTGGATGCACGGGCTGCTACGTAGCCGCGCTTCCTTCGCCTGGATGGTACAACACGTAGCACTATACACCACGGCGGAGACGCGAGCCACTTCGCGGAATGCTTGTCGTCGTCGCGCGCTTGGCTTCCTTCCGTCCGCAGTCCGAGCGCTTCACTGCGAGATTCTCTCCGGTTTTGCGGAAACAACGCGAGCGAGTTGAACTTTCGATCATCACTCTCGTGGCGATCGTTGCAAGATCGCGACTGGTGCGCGTCTCAGCTGGTTCTCATTGGACAACTTCAATACGAGCGGTCGATGACCCACGCAAGTCAGCAAAGCGGTTCGCTCGAAATAATACCGAGTAATACCGGTACAATACCAAGTACCGGTGTACCCGATAAAACCGGTTGGAGCACTTCAACTTCAACTTTAGGCAGGATGCCCGATTTCAAAGAGCGCTCATAAATTGGGTCATAAAGCATTTATCGGATAAAATGGAGGGCCGCGTATCCTCCGCGGTCCTCAAACGGCGGCGGGCGATCTTCGCACCACCTGGTCTACACACGATCCATCTACACGTCGACGCCCGTGGCGTGCTTGGGGATGTACTTCTCGGCCTGCAGTACCTCGTCGGCGATCGCGCGCAGGCGCTCGTCGTTCTTGCTGTTCGACTTGATCTCCGCGAGCCAGCCCTGGATCTTGGTCGACGTCACGTCGCAGTAGAGCTCCGTCAGCTTCTGCTCGTGCGCGGCCGTGTCGAGACCCGAGCTAAGAGACGAGCTCGCACGCGAGATGGTCGCCGTCATGGCGAAGAGGCCGATCGCCGAGTCGGCAATGCGCTCCAGCTGCATCTGCTGGTCCACGATCTTCTTGCCGTGCTTGCGCAGCAGGAACTCGACCGCGTCGCCAAAGTCGGCCGTGCGCTGCTGGAGAAGCGTCGCCGACGACTTGAGGTTCGCGTGCACGCCATTGAGCGGTGCAGGAGAGAACTTGCGCTGCAGGCGGTCCGACACCTCCTTCGCGGCTCCAGCGGGGTCCTTCAGCGGGTTCTGGAGCAGCTTGCCCACGCCCGACAAGCGGTCACCGGCAGCCTACATAATCAACGAGTAGCGTCAGTCTCGTTGGATCTCAATCAGCGCATCCAATCAAGCAAGCGCACGTACCCGGATGCCGCTGAGCGCGATCAGCATTCGCAGAATCTCGTTGGTGCCCTCGAAGATCGACAGGATACGGCAGTCGCGCATGTAGCGCTCGAAGGGCCAGTCCTTCATGAAGCCCGTGCCGCCCATGACCTGGATGCACTCGTTGATGCCATCGAACGCGACCTCCGAGCCGTACACCTTGCACATGGCGGCCTCGATCTCGCACGACGGGTCGCCGCGGTCAATCATGCCCGTGGTCATGAAGGCCATCGACTCGATCGCGTACGCGTCGAGCGCCATGTTGCCGAACTTCTTCTTAATGAGGCCGAAGCTCGCGAGCGGCGAGCCAAACTGCTTGCGGCCGTTCGCATGCTCCGCGGCCATGCCGAGGACGCGGCGCAGCGACGCGCCAGCGCAAGCGCCGAGGCCGAAGCGTCCGTTGTTGAGAATGTTCATGGCCACCTTGAAGCCCTGACCGACGCCGGCCTCTCCGCCCGTCTTGTTGTCCGGGCCGCCGCCGAGCACGTTCTCGATCGGCACCTTGCAGTTGTCGAAGAAGACCTGGCACGTGTTGGAGCCGCGAATGCCGAGCTTGTCCTCCGGCGGGCCGCTCGTGACGCCGCCGAACGCGCGCTCAACGATGAAGGCGGTCACCTTGTCCTTGCCGTTGACCTCGGTCTGCGCAAAGACCGTCATGACGTCGGCCCAGCCGCCGTTGCTGATCCAAATCTTGCCACCGTTGAGGATGAAGTGCTTGCCGTCCTCCGACAGCGTGGCGCGGGTCTTGATAGACCCGGCGTCCGACCCACTGGAGGGCTCCGTGAGGGCAAAGGCGGCGATGTGCTCGCCCGTCGCGAGCTTGGGCAGGTACTTCTTCTTCTGCGCCTCGTTGCCGTTGAGCAGGATGCCCTTGAGGCCGATCGACTGGTGCGCCATGACCGTCACGGCCAGGCTGCCGTCCGTGATCTCCTCGCACACGCGCGCGTAGCCCGTGTTCGAGAGCCCGAGGCCGTCCAGCTCCTCGGGGATCTGCAGGCCGAAGAGCCCGAGCTCCTTGATGTCCTGCATGACCTGCGGCGGGATCTCCTTGGTCTCGTCGATCTTGCGGGCATCCACCGTGCCGAAGAACTTGCTCACGGGCTCCACGAGCATCTGCAGCGTCTCCTTCTCCGCCTCGGGCAGCTTCGGGTACGGGAACGCGCGCGCCGAGTTGTTCACGCCCAGGAAGAGCCCGCGCGTGTACGACACGCCCTCGGCCGCCTCGGCCGCCGTCTGCAGGCCGCGCGCCAGCGACTGGCCCACCAGCGCGCGCGACTGCAGGCGCGACGCGCGGAGCAGCGACACCATCACCATGGTTAGAGGCGGGAGCGAAGAAGAGAAGGGAGGAGGGCGGCTGGAAACTGGGGCGGGACGCCGACGATTCGATTCTGAGCGCGAGATCCTGCGGACGTCGGGATCCGACGTCAGTTCACGTTCGCCACGTCAGGTTCTCGCGCAAATGCGCACGGCGGTTTAACAAACGACTACCGGTTCGATACCGGTATACTGCGATTGGTAGTTTTCCTGTGCAAACCTATAACCTCCATATAACATATGCATTTCGTTCGGAAGTGCACAAATAACTGAAGTTTCGGCGGTCGAGTGGTATGGTAGACTGGTCTTATCTTTCTCTGTCAGTAGTAGCCACTTTCACAGATGGCGAGGACGCGGACAAGATGCGGAGACGGCCTGGCTGGAGGTGCTGTGTTGGCACTGCGCCTCCTCGAGTCTCTGCTTGCTCATACTACGATTAGCCCCCTCCAAGAGCAGCCTCGACGGAACTTTCGCAGCGACTACCATTGCGCAGCAGCGCCACGCGACCATGTCCAACATTGACAAGCGCTCGCTGCGGCTTCACCAGCACTCCGCACTGAACGCCCACGTCGGGGGGCGATCTCCGTCCGAGCCGCGTCCGTCAGTCCAAGTGGCGTGCGCACCCGAGATCTCCAAGTGGTGCGAGAGCAACGAGGAGCTCGCACTGGACCTCCGGAGGGCAAACGCCGACCGCGCCGAGCTGAACGCTGCGCTGCTCGCGATGAATCAGTGTCTGGCTTCGCGCACAAGTGTTTTGTCGTCGGAGTGCCTCTCGAGTTTGGTGGTTTCGTATATGGAAGCGCCGAGGGGCACGGGCACATACATCCACGGGCGAGACCGAGAACGCAACAAGGTCCACCGGGGCCATCTCGACGGACCTCGCCGCCCTCTGTCGGACTCGGACGACACATGGGAGCCAAAGAAGCAGGACAACCAGCCTCGCGGCGGTCCCGTGGACAACAAGCAAGACTACTATTGGAACAAGCATGGGTTCGGCCGAGCTGGTGACGGTGGTGATGGCCGTCAAATCCGATCTGGCGACAGCGGCCGCCTTCATGTTCACCACCGCCACGACAACGGCTTCGACCACTCGGCTGTCGCATGGCTTGTGATCCTCCCGTTCTTCGCGCTTGGAGTGTTCGTGGCGGTCAGACGCGCTCTTGCCTTCTACCGCCAGCGACAATTGGCCATAACCCACCACAGCGTCGACGCGCGGGACTACGAGCCGCTCAACCCGCGCCAATCCGACCGCGACCACCGCGATGGAGATGACTAGAGTGGCTGGTGAGCGTTACGGCTCGCAGATGGATCTTTCTGCAGCCTCATCGTTCTCTCTCGTTGCATTTTGAATTGATGAATACAATACCCATGAACATTCTCACTACAGTCGGAAATGCCTTGTGCACGGACTGTCACCAGGTACATCATCGCGCAAAGCCGTAAATGGCGTCACCGGTTGAAGTGTCCGAAGCGAAAGGTGTCTTCAACGACAATCACTCGCGAGGATCGAAACAAGTACCACGACACTTATTCAAACCCATCACACTGAAATAAGACAACAACTACAGTAGAAACAT
>JAADXX010000531.1:0-20474 GCA_023338025.1 Phytopythium oedochilum | reverse complement strand
GCCAAAACGCTGACCAATTTTATCAAGCAGCGGCATGCGCTTCTCGATCGCTTCCGGTCGATCCAGAAGAGTTCGAAAGAGCCGGGGGAAAGAAGTCGCGCTCTCGCTCTGCCTGTAGCAACACGATGGTATACTTGCGATGCGTGCATTCGCAGTGTCGTCGCAAACCGAAGCGTCATTGCAGCTACATTTTCTGATGAAGATTTGCTCCAGAGATACCAACGAAGCGAGGCTGCACTAGCCGAAGCAAAAGCGATTGTGGCGGATACGCAGTTCTGGCAGCGCGCAGCACTAACTCTGAAAGTGGCGAAGCCAATCGATGAGTGCCTCGCTGCGTTTGAAACCAACTCTTGCTGTATTTCCGTTGTCAAGCATCTGTTCGTTTGGCTAGACACCGTATTCAGCCGCCCAACAACGGCAGACGAGAAATCCCTGGTCAGTGACGTCCGCGCAATGGTGAAGGCAAGGGAAGACTTTTTGGTTACGCCATCGATGTGGGCCGCGTATCTACTTGATTAGTCGAAGCCCCTTCCATCCGATCGCAACGAAACTATGACCACTATATCATCCACGGTTGAACTTGAACGGCGCATCGGGCTGCCTGAGGGTATCACGGCGGCAGATGTTCATCATCAGTTGACGGCGTTCTCTCGTGAAAAGGTGCACTGGACTGAAGCTAAGAGAGCCACCCACTTCGCATTTAGCCCTCTCGACTGGTGGTCGTTCGCTTCTGCTTTCCCGGCTATAAAGTGGATCGCCGCCCAAGTTTTCTGTGTGCCGACGTCTTCTGCGGCCAGCGAACGCAGCTGGAGCATCCACAGCTTTCTTCAATCTAATCGAAGAAACAGGTTGACGTCGACCCGCCTCAACAAGCTCGTGTTCGTCTACTCGAACTTGGGGGATAAAGGCGCTGCTGATCACATTCTCTACGAGCTTTACCCAGAAGCGGAAAAGTTTATCGACAACCGTGACGGCGAAGTTGATGTCCTCGATGAGCCAGAAGCTCCACTTCCTGTTATGGTTGATCATGTTTCGTTCTTATCGCCTCCCATACCATCTTCGGCTTTATCAGCGACAGCAATGCCTTCACATTTGCCCACGGTGAAATTCGAGTTGGCCCAATCAGCCAAACCAAAGCGGTCAGGTACTCGAAGTTGGCGAATGTCTCCGAGTACATGTCTCTGACCATGGAGCTGTGGTACGTGCCGTACGCGCCGGGCGTGAGCGAGAAGCCGATGTTGGACGACACGACGCCGAGATGGTGCGTGTGAACGCCAAAGTCGCTTTCCGTGCCAACCACGCCGAGGAGATGGTCAGCACCGATGTTGCCGAGACTCAAGTTGCGCGTGGTCACCTGGACCCGCCACTGCTCGTACAGGCTCGTTCCCTCCGGCGCATCGCCGCCGAACTTGTTGGCCGGGATCGGTCCGCAGTGGAGAATATGAGCTTGGCGATCGACGGTGAGCCATCGGCTTCAACCAGAGATCCGAGTATCGTGTCCAAGTTCAGGTTCGCGACGGCCTCCGCCGTCAGCAAGTCGGCGAACTGCTCGACGTACTCGGTGCTGCCCAGCAGATCCTGCTTCTCGGCGTCCCAGGACGCGAGCTTGATGGTGCGGCGCGGCCGCCAGCCGGTCTTGAGCAGGTTGCTGAGGCTGCGCGTGACCTCGAGCATGGCGGACGAGCCGCTGTTGGGGTCGATGGCGCCGCAGACCCAGCCGTCGCGGTGGTTGCCCAGCAGCACCTGCCGGTGCGGCTCGACGGCTTCCGGGATGGTGGCCACGACGTCCCAGATCGGCCCGACCTTGTTGTCCATTATGAGGTTCAGGCTGAGCACGGTCGCGTCGCCGTCTCCGACGCGGTAGCCGCCCGGGAACGACAGGCCGCCCTGCCAGTCCGCCGGCGCCGGAGAGCCAGAGAGCGCGGCGAAGATGTGCCTGGCCTGGCCGTGCGACAGTGGCAGCGGCGGGATCTTGGGGATGCTCGTGTTGGCCGTCGACTCGTACGGGATGTGCTCGCTGCCGAGCACCGACGCATATCCGGGCGTGAGCGGGTCGCCGCAGTCGTTCGAGATGGGGCCGCGCTGGAACGAGTCCTCCGGTCGCCACGGACCCGCTGGGTATACGGGTCCGAGTAGGCGAGCGCGGTGGCCATGCCGTGCTCGAGCGCCGCGAGCACCTTGAGTCTGCGGAAGCTGCCGCCGTAGCGCATGAGCGTGATCTTGCCCGCGAGCGACACGTTGCGGCTCTCCAGCAGCTCGAAGTCAGCCTGCGTGACGTAGTTGACGTACACGACGGGGGTTGTCACGCTCCCCGACGGCGAATACGCCAGGAACGGCGGCTGCGCGTCCGGGTCCGCCGTGCACGAGTCGCCCAGGACGCTCGCCTCGGTCAGGGTGAGCTCGAGCGCGGCGTCCGACGGCTCGACGATGGTCAGGCAGCGGCTCAAGGGGAGCGACAGCAGCGTCTAGTACTCGACGATCTCGGCGTCGAGCCCGAATGCCTGCAGCTGCCGCAGCGTGTACAGCGCCGTCTCGTAGTCGACCTTGGACCCGCTGATGTGCGGGCTGCTTAAGTACGCGTGCAGGTACTTGCGCATGTGGGCGGCGTCGACGCCGGCGACGTAGGCTTGCTCCACGGCGCTCAGCTGGCTCTCGGACGCGCTCGCGCTCTGAACGGCGGCCTCGGTAATCGCAACGGCCTCGACACTCGCTGCGGTCTCGACGGTCTCCGACCGCGAGGCGACCGGACGGACCGCAG
Organism: Phytopythium oedochilum; assembly: GCA_023338025.1. Taxonomy (NCBI): domain Eukaryota; phylum Oomycota; class Peronosporomycetes; order Pythiales; family Pythiaceae; genus Phytopythium; species Phytopythium oedochilum. The sequence goes on along the minus strand of JAADXX010000531.1, from coordinate 17,716 downwards.
ATAGTGACGGAGGAGCGGACGACGACGAGAAGCAGTCGGACGCCGCCAGCAGCAGCGCGCCGGCGTGTCCGGCGGTTGTTTGCGACTGTGCGTAGCTGCGTGAAAATTTCTTTTTTTCGAATTTCCACACTGCACTTAATTGTTTCAAATTATGCAGTAAAAAATTTGAAACAGTTTCCACAGTTTAAACCTGTGGAATCTCAACACTAAATTTTATTGAACATCCGAATCTTATGTGGACCACTTTAGATCAGCACTCATTCGCATGAGTGCCGTGACACTCAAATCTCGTGTGCAATTCGAAAAAAAAACCTCCAGAGTGTTGGTCGCCACCGAGCAACTGATCCAGACACGGACAAAAAGGATGGGCGACATCAGTTGCGAGGAGTTTCAAGAGGGACCGACGAGAGCGCTGATGACGCTCCAGACGGAGAAACCTCCCTCACGATCTCACCCGAAGCGAGCGAGGCTCCACATCGGAACATTCAGAAACTGTAAGCTGCGTATGTACCTACTTTTAAAATATAACGTAACCGAAAGCTGAATGGGATGGGTTGTGAGACCACATGCGATTGCTTCACATGCGACTGTGATGACGCGGATTACTTCACCGCCATGTCGCCCAGAGTCCGGCGCGGCGCTCATGCTCCAACCGCTGATCACTCTCCAACTCGCCTTCCAGCCCACTCACCCTCCCTTCTCCAGCCTTCCTTCCTCCTCTCGACCTCCATCATGGGACCGAAGCCCGTCAACAAGGTGCCGGCCAAGTGGGACGCCGAGCAGATCCCGTCGCTGCGCGGCAAGCTGGCGATCGTGACGGGCGCCAACTCGGGCATCGGCTACGTGACGGCGCTCGAGCTGGCGCGCCACGGCGCGGACGTGGTGCTCGCGTGCCGCAACGACGCCAAGTGCCAGGAGGCGGCCTCGAACATCCGCGAGGCCATCGCGGCGGTGCCCGAGCGCGGCGAGGTGAGCGCCATGCAGCTGGACGTGAGCAGCCTGGCGAGCGTCAGCACGTTCAGCGAGCAGTTCACGAAGCAGCACGAGCGTCTCGACCTGCTGATCAACAACGCCGGCGTCATGGCCATCCCGTACGAAAAGACGGCCGACGGACTCGACGTGCAGTTCGTGACCAACCACCTGGGCCACTTCGCGCTCACGAGCCGGCTGTTCCCGCTGCTCAAGCGCAGCGAGGCCGCGCGCGTCGTGAACGTGAGCAGCATGGCGCACCTCAGCGCCAAGATGGACAAGAGCGCCATCATGATGGGCGAGAAGGGCTACAGCGCCACGACTGCCTACGGCAACTCCAAGCTGTACAACCTGCTGTTCACGATCGAGCTGGACCGCCGGCTCAAGGCCAGCGGCATCACGAACATCGTGTCGGCGTGCGGCCACCCGGGTCTGACGCAGACGAACCTGTTCACGGCGCCGTCGACCAAGAACAGCTTCTTTGGGCGGCTCATGTTCGGCATGGTGACGTACTTCCCGATCTTCCAGACGCCCGAGATGGGTGCGCTGCCGCAGCTGTACGCCGCCACGGGGCTCAACGTCGAGGGCGGTGACTACTTCGGGCCCGAGGGCATTCGCAAGGGCTACCCCGCGGTCGAGGAGCCCGGCAACGAGAGCCGCTCGGAGGAGGCGGCCACGGCGCTCTGGGAGCAGAGCGAGCAGCTCGCCAACCTCAAGTTCGAGGTCAAGTAAGGACGCGTGCGCGCTCTGCATGCTTTTCTCACTCTTGCCAATCGGTTAATGCACAAGTTGCCTGCCTGCCTGCCTGCTATCGTCGTTGACCGCTCATAACCCGAACTCGTCGACCGCGCGTGCCTGCCTCACTGATCGCCCAGAGCGAATCGGAGCGGCTCACGCTCGACGGCGTCTAGAGCGCCGAGCCTGTTGGACGAGCTGTCAGCTGCCGGCTGATCACCCCGTCCGCGAGACCAGGCGGTGCGTCTGGATGGATGCACAAGGCAGTGCTGTAGCATCCGTGGAGACGGTGGACCAAGCGGACTGCGTGCCGAGTGCTGGTGCGTCTGCGATGAGGTCATTTGTGTTGTAGGAGTGCGAGTGCGAGTCGCTAGAGTCGGAGATGTCGATGGAGGTTGGCGTTGGCCATGACCGCCAGCTTGCCATCGATCGGCCGCGGCCGGCGTTCAGCCACCTCCCCAAGTCGTGCGGTCCGCAGCCAGCGTCCAAGAGGAACGAGTGGAAATGTATTATAGACGACACACACCACTCCGGTCGCGCTCACTTGTTCTCCTTCTCCTCCTCCTCCTCCTCCTCTGGAGTCGCCGCCGGCTTGGCCTCGGCGGCGGCCAGCTCCTCCTTGACGAGCCCCGCCTCGGAGCCGGCGCCGGCCTCGTCGTGCGACCCGGCGGCCGCCTTTTTCGAATGCGACGCGTCCGTGGGGTCGCTGGACGACGACTCGTCCAGCTCCTCCTTCATCGGCTCGTCCTCGGTGGACGCCGCGGGGGTGGCGCTCGCGTCCTCCATCTCGGCGTCCTCGTCGTCCTGCACCTCGCCCTCCTCGACGTCCTCCTCGTCCTCCTCGTCCTCCTCGTCCTCCAGTTTGCTCTTCTTGGACGCTCCGTCCTCCTCCGCGTCGTCCGACTCGGCGCGCGCTCGCTTCTTGTTGGACACGTCTGCATCGAGGCGGAACAACACACACACAGGCTCCACAGTTAGCGTCTCCATCATCCACATTTCCTACAGCATCCAGCAGCAGCAGCAGGAAACGCACCAAGCAGCGTCGCGCTGGCCTGCTCCTCCTCCGACAGGAGGTTGCCGCTGTCGTCGCCGCTCTGCTCCACGCCGCTCTCGTCCGCTTTGGCCGACTTGGCGTCGTTCTCGTCCGAGTGGTCGCGCTCCGGGGAGCCGAACAGCGGCGTGGCCGACGGCGTGTCCGGCGGCGTGGCGCTCGGCGAGTCGTCGTCGTCGTCGTCGTCGCCGTCGTCCATCGAGCCGAGGTACTCGATCGCCAGCTCCGGCTCCACGAGCCACTTGCTCGGCTCCAGCGGCCGGACGCGCGGCGACGGAGCCCAGATCTTGAACGCGCCGTCGCCGCCACCCGAGGGCGTGACCGCCGCCTGCTCGAGCGGCGTGCGGCGCAGCACGCCGGGGTTGAACTCTAGCCGGAAGGCGCCTTCGCCCTCGAACACCGCCTTGGTCTTGTGTAGGTACGCCGCGGCCACCTCGGGCGACGCGTCCTCCTTGAGCTCCTGCTGCTCGGCAAAGAGCTTGAGCAGCTCCTGGCATGTGTCGTCCGTCGCCAGGTGCTGCATCTGCTTGAGCACCTGGGAGACGAGCTTGTCCATCGTGAACAAAAAGTACGAGGTCGAGCCCATGAGGCTGCGGCAGCAGTCCTCGTACTTGGTGTTGTCGATCGACCCGTCGATCAGGCCGTACAGCTTCGTCACGTACGCCTGGTAGTCGCCCGCCTTCTCCTTGCCGCTCGCAGGGTCGCTCGCAAGCGGATGCCGCCACGGCTCGAGCGCGCGGATCGCAGGGTTCACCGTACGCCGGTGGCGGTTGCGCTTCGCCTTCTCGCACAGCTCCCGCGCGCGGTCCAGGCGGTTGTGCAGCATGTGATACAGCCGCAGGAAGGCGTACGCGTGCTGGCTGCCGTAAAAGCGCGAGGTGTTGCGCTCCACAAAGCGCGCGGCGTCCCGCTTGTCGTCGAGAACAGGCAGGCTCGGCGGGAAGTCGGATGCCTCCTCCATCGAAATGGCCTCGGGCTGCAAGTACGCCTGGCCGATTGGCAGGCTCACGACGTGGTAGCCCTTGGCCTCGTCGAACGATTGCAGCGTGCCGTCGCCGAACTCGGTGCTCACTTCCGTGCCCACGCGCAGCGTCTTGGACTTCTCGAGCGTCACCGTCGTCTGCTTGGGCTTGCGCACGAGCCACTCCTCCTCCATCTGGAAGAACGGGAAGTAGAAGCTCTGCCACATCTTGGACACCTTCTCCTTGTCCGCCACGCTCAGGTTCTTCTCCGCCGCGTACGACAGCAGACCGAACACGTCCTTGTGGATCTGGACCGACGCCATCTTGTACTTGAAGTGGGGCTTCCACTCGGACGCCGGCGCAACCACAGCCGGCGACTCCGCGGGCACCGACGGCAGGTTCAAGCTCGGTAGAGGGGTCGCGCTTGCCGAGCTAACAGCAGGGCTTGCTCCGGTCGAGGTCGCCTGCTCCTTCTTGAGCGCGTCGGCGATCTCGGAAGCCTGAGGAGCAGCACTCGCCGCCGCTTGCACGGAGCTTTTAGCCGCCGCCACGTCGGCCTTGGCCTCGGTCCCTGCAGTCGCCTTCTCCCCCAGCTCGAGCTTCTTCTTGGCCTCCTGCAGCAGCACCTTCATGCTCGTCTGCTTCTTGTCCTTCTGCTTAAAGTAGAACGACGAGTGGTCGAGCGACTTGTGGAAGTTCTTCTCGTTCACCTCCTTCCACTGCTTGTTCAGGTCTTCGCGCGCGCGGCGCCACTCCTCGTCCTTCTGCTTCAGGCGCTTGAGGATCACGGGGATCGCGCCAGCCGGGTACTTGCGCAGCAGCTCGAGAATTTGGCTCCCAGCGTCGCCATAGATGCGAGTGATCGCGTTTAGGTGCGTCGTGCGGAACGTGCCCTTGTCAACCACGTAGTTCCACAGCTTGTCGTCCGCCCCCTCCTTGTCCTTGAGCACGTCAATCTCGCGCGCGAGCGGCTCCAGCACGCTGATCGTCGACGTGTTCGCCTCAATCACCATGTCGATCTCGAAGCGCTCGTCCTCGCACTTGAACAGCGCCTCTTCGTACTGGTTCTTGCGCATGCTCTTGAACGAAAAGTCTTCACTGCCCGTAGGCACTGACACCCACTCGTCATTGCACACGCTTCGCTCGAGCTTCGAGCGCGACGAGCAAGGCGGGATCGGGTAGCTCGCAGGCAGTCCGCGGTACGACGGCGTCGCCCGTCGGCACTGCGACAAATCCGTCTCGGCAAGCGGGATGAAGGGCCACACTTCCTTCGGGTTCGACTGAATTCCGTGTGACGAGATCATCTGGTCAAACTCCTCCACGAGGTCCGTGTGGCGCCCGAACAGATTCCTGATCAGCGACAGCATTTCTTCGCGGCCAAGCACCTCTTGCGAGTACAGCTCGAGGCACTTGAGGAACTCGCGCCAGTTGTCGCGCGACGGGAGGATCTTCTTGATCCGCTCGAAGATGCCCCACTCTTCCTTGTCGAGCAGGACGTCCGACAGCGCCAGGTACGAGCGACGCTCCTTACCGTCGTACGGACGGCGCTTGGCACGCTTCTGCTCGAACAGCGCGCGGTTGCGCTCGCGCTCGCGCTCCTTCTCGCGGCGCTCAAGCGCCTTCCCGCTCAGCCGACGCTCATCGCCTCCATGCTTGTACATGCCGAGGTCTTTGCCCTTGCCACTCTTGCCGCGGTAGTCGTCCACGGGCAAAAGCGTGCCATCGTCCAACATCATGCGGCTGCCCTTCGCGCGATCACTCGGGGATTCTGGGCCACGCATACGCCCATCATCACGGCGACCACCCATCGATTGGGACTGTTGCTGCTGGTACGGCCCGGCACCATACGCGTCGCGCTGCGCATACTTGGCCTTCGCGAGCATCTCCTTCCGCTGTTCGGCTTCCTTCGCCGCACGGTTCAAGCGCTCGGTCGCTTGCTTCTGAACAGCGTCCGGAAGGAAGTACGTAAACTCGCGCAGCAAGTCCGGGTGGTCGCGGAACAAGTGCGAGACTTGGTCAAGCACCTGCCGGATTGACCGCTGCTCCTTCTGGTACGTGTGCAAGATCGCCAGGAACTCCTTGTACGTGTCCGGCTCATCCGCAAAGCGCTGCTTGATCGTCGTCACGTAGTGAATCGCGTGGTCGAACTCGACAGGGTTCGACGAGCTGCGCGATGAATTGGCGCCTTGTCCGCCGCCCATTTGCTGCTGCTGCTGCTGCTGCTGCATCTGCTTCTTTGAGCCCTGCTTGTTGCCTTGGCTAGCCTTCATCGATTGCGTGGAGGCCATGCCCGGTTGGCGAGAAGGCGCAGACTGCTTGCCAGGGTGGTGCTGAGCACCAAGATCCTGGGGTGCGTACTGCGGGGGCGGGATGTTGACCGGCGGCGGGCGGGAGCCTGGGATACTGCTGCCGCTCGATCCTTGACTGCCCGGCACCGGCCCCGACATGCTGCCGTAGATCGACGAAGCTGCGCTGCCGCCCGCGCCTGCTCCGGCGCCGCCGACACGGCCAGGGATCTGCGACGAAATGACCTCGATCGTCGTGTCCGGACGGATGCGATACCCTGGCGGCAGGAACGTGTTGAAGCCCAAAATGAGGTTCGGATAGCCTCGGAAGAGGCTCGAGACGCGGAGAATCACTCCAGGAGTGTCGATCCTGTCCCAACCAACGACCCGCACCGTTAGATGGCCACACAGAGACCCAAACGTCCACACACACACACAGCACGCCATTGGCACTTACGCTTGCGCCTTGAAGTCCTTCATCACGTCGAGGAACTGGTTGTAAATGTCGGGCTGGTCGCCAAACTGCTGCTTCACCTGGTCCAGGTACAGGAGCGCGTCCTCCACGCGCAGCTCCCGGTGGCGCGGCGGCGCCTGCTGCTGAGATCCCATCGACGACTGCTGAGATCCGTAGTAGCCGTCGCCGTCGGCCTCGCTCGTGCGCTCCAGGATGTACTGCTGGTGCTGCTGTTGAGGCTGCTGCATCTGCACCTGCTGCGCGGCCTGCGCCTGGTGCTGGCTGCTCTGCGGCTGCACGTCGCGGCGGGGGCTAGGCGGGCGGACGCTGTACGACTGGCTCGGGGGCTTCATCACGCCAGGGTTCGACATGGAGCTGACCGACTGCGGGTTCCCGAGTCCCTGGCTCATCCCCTGCGACTGCATCCGGACCCCCGGGTGGCCCATGAGCACGCTCGCACCCGAGGCGGAGGAGGAGCCGCCCTGGGCGCTCGGAGGCTTGCTCAGAACTGAGGGGGCGCCGGGGACGCCGCCCCCGAGGGGTCCACCGCGCGGCGGGTGCAGAATCGAGCCGGAGAGCGGGTGGTGCGGCGACCGCGACGAGCTGGGGACCCCGAGCGCGCCTCCGAGCGGCGGGGGCGGCAGCGGGGGCGGCCCGGCGTGCATCATGGAGCTCCCGCCGCCGTGCAGCGGGTGCATGCTCGCGTGGCTCGGGTGCGTGAGCTGCGAGATGGTCGGCGCCGGGTGGTAGCTGTGCGGCGGCGCGCCGCCCTTGGCGCCCATGGCGCTGCTCGTGCTCGCGTTCAGCGCGGCCGGCGGCGGCCCGTGCCGCTCGCCCGACGAGCCCGGGTACGACGGGTTCATGGCTTCTTCCTGCGCGAGGCAAGGCGGGGCCGTCTCTTCCGTTCGCTTCCGTCAGTCGCTGCGGAGCGGACCGAGGGGGAGGAGAAGGGGGGGTCGCGTCTCGGTCGAGGCGGCGGCGGGACGGAGCAGCGGGTCGCCTGCGTCCGAGGTCTGCGCGGTCGTCCGCGGCGGCTTGCGCTCGCTCGACGCGCGGCGCTGGCGCTTCTCCTGGCGGCCTTCCAACCGCAAGAGCGACGAGGGGCCGGTCGCGCGCCTTCTTTTTCCGAAATGGCGCTGGCGGATGCTCGCGGCATATAGTTTTCAACGGTAATTTTCATATTTTGCCCTTTGGGCGGGTAGGTCTTTTCGGAGGGTTCCTCATTAATGGTACACACTGACGCACGTCCGCGCAAAAAAGGGCAGATCCGTACTTTGCAGGAGATGTATGGTCGACTTGATCGTACTTGAACGGGAGCTGTGTATGTGTACCCATGTCAATGCCAAATGCTCAATGCTCATGCGAAGGAGACTCTCCGCGGCGAAACGATGGCCGCGCGCGCCCCGACACGCCCCCATAAGCCTTACAAGTATATATAGCTGCTCCGTGTCCGCCAGACCTCACGGGAATGACGATCCGCGGCTCGGGCGGCGCCTGGGACGGCCCAACACGCGCCGGGAGGAAGCGGCCGACGGCTCCGGGTGCGCGCTCATCGTCGCTCTCTCTCTCTCTGTGTCATGGCTTCACGCGTACAACAGCCAACCAACTGCGCGCTTCGTGTGCTGAGGCAGTGGCGCCCGAGCTGGAGACGGACGCGGCCGCGCAGAGGCGACAGGAGCGCCAGAGGCAGCGCGGCGCCACGTGCGCAGCGCCGCGAGTCCGGGAGCAGCAGGCGCTCGCGCGAGCCAAGACCACCGAGGAGCACGCGCACCTGCGGCTGCGGCACCGCCAGAGCGCCGACGAGCGCCGGCGGAGCCTGCACACGAACGGCAGCGCCGCTCAAGGTACGCCCGGGCTCTCTCCGATCTCCCTAATGCATCGGAGGGTGGTGCGATAGCTAACAGCCCGTCGCTGCCCCCCAAGTCACCGACAGGCCCGAGCCGCATCCGCAGACCGCGCGCGGCGCGCCATCCGCCGCCGCGGCCGTGAGGTCGGCGCTCGAGCGGCAGCGACCGCAGTCCGCCAAGCCCGCGGGGCAGCGCGGCGGAACCCTGGCGCCGTCCGCCAGCGCGCGCGCGCTCGTCGCCGGCTCGCGCGTCCGCGTGCAGCACTGGGAGACCTGGCTGTGCCACGCGACGCCACCGCCGATGACGACGACGACGACGCTCACAGCGAGCCAGTCCTCGCCGCTGCTCCGCGGGGGACAGACCGGCCGTCGAGCCGCCGAGCCGCCGGAGGAGGACGGCGCGGGCCGAGCCGGTAACAAGACGACCAGCATCGTCGTCGACATGCGCCGCCTGCGCGTCCTGGGCGACGCGGACGAGCGCTGCGACGAGGACCGGCGGATGGCGGAGCAGGAGGTCCGCCATGCGTGGTAGCAGCCCGCGATCGCCGGTCCCGGGGACGCCAGTGGCTCCGGCTGGCGGCACCGGAGGGTGCGCGCTGGCGAAGCAGTGCCACGGTCGACTCGGCGCCATTGAAGGCCCGAGAGTGGCCCGCCGATATCAGGGCGGATGCTGCTGCCGCTGCACTTCGAGTACAGCATAGTAGACGACTTGAAGACGCCCCCGCCTTGCTCAGGGATGCGTCCATGAGGGCGGAGCGGGCTTCCCGCGCTTCGTCCTTGATTGATGAAGCACCAGCGGCGTCACGATCGCGGTTCGAAAAGTTCAAGCGAGCGATATTTACCCGTGTCAATTGATAAATAGCATACATATAGTAACAAATAAAGTCCGTTAATAAACATATGATAGGCGTGAGTATTCACTCCAACATGTAATTCCACCGTAAATTTATATCTACGAACAGTCGTAGCATGGTGAAGGAGCCCTGGTCGAGGTGCTGATGACATGTGGCCCTCGGCGGCCATCACGTCATGCTCCCGGCGCGCTAGTAGACTCTCTCTCTCTCTTCAGCCGCCGCACAAGTCGATTCTCCGCGCGCCCACCAGCCAGTCCGTCCGCCAGCGAGCATGGCGCAGCAGCAGCCGACCGCGCGGCGATTGGCGGCGCTCTCCCGGCAGCTCCAGAGCAGCGCCGAGGGCCACGACGGCGAGCCCGCGTTCGCGGCGTCCACGAGCGCGCTGGCGCGCCGCGAGCTGCAGCAGGAGCGCGCGCGCGGGTCGTTCGAGGCGCGCGCCATGACGCTGTTCCTGGACGGCGGCGCGCGCCGCACGGCGCTGCGCGAGAAGGCCATGGCGCTGCTGGAGCGGTACCCCGAGTTCCGCGCGCAGGGACTCGGCACGTACGACCTGTCGCTGGCCGAGCGGCGCGCGCTGACGCTGCGGCGCGTGCGGCGGCTATACCAGCTCTTCCTCGAGCACGGCGCAGGCGTGGAGCAGCGCAACGCGCTCGCCGAGGTGGCCGGCGTGCTGGACCTGACGCTCTGGGTGCGCAACGGCGTGCACTTCGGGCTGTTCGTCGGCGCGCTCATGGCGCAGGGCGACAAGGAGCAGCAGGACGCGTGGCTGCCGCCCGCGCTGCTGCTGCAGCTCTACGGCAGCTACGCCATGACGGAGCTGGGCCACGGCAGCTTCACGCGCGGCTTCGAGACGACCGCCACGTTCGACCGCGCCGCGGACGAGTTCGTCCTGCACACGCCGACGGACACGGCCACCAAGTGGTGGATCGGGTGCGTCCTCCCTCCATCTCTCTATATCGCTCTCTCGTCTATTACGTAGTGAACGTGCACAGCCATATCGTCGCTAACCCCGAGAGTGGATGGGATCCCATATATATATATGATAGCGCGGCGGGGCAGACGGCGACGCACACGGTGTGCTTCGCGCGGCTGCTGATCGACGGCGAGGACAAGGGCGTGCAGTCGTTCGTGGTGCAGCTGCGCGACGCGGAGACCCACGCGCCGCTGCCGGGCGTCCGGGTCGGCGACCTGGGCGCCAAGATGGGGCTCCAGGGCGTGGACAACGGCTGGGTCCAGTTCGACCGCGTGCGCGTGCCGCGCGCGCACATGCTGCGCCGCTTCGCGTCCGTCGCGCGCGACGGCACGTTCACGCAGACCCACAAGCCGCAGATGGCGTACGCGGCGCTCATCGGCACGCGCGGCAAGCTCGTGACGCTGTCCGTGGGCGTGCTCAAGCGCGCGCTGACGATCGCCGTGCGCTACTGCGGCGTGCGGCGGCAGGGCGAGCAGGTAAACCCTCGGGACGCGCACGCGGAGACCAAGCTGCTGGACTACCAGAGCCACCAGGTGCGCCTGCTGCCGGCGCTCGCCAAGGCGTACGCGTACCACTTGCAGACGAGCTACATCGAGGAGCTGGTGGACCAGTTCGAGCAGCAGGCCGGCGACATCTCGGAGCAGCTTCTAGCCGACATCCACGGGACCATGGCCGGCTTTAAGGCCGTCTGCACCTGGGACGTCCAGGCCGCGATCGAGACGTGCCGCCAGTGCTGCGGCGGCAACGGGTACAGCGCGTACACGGGGCTGGGCGAGCTGCTGGCCAACTTCTCGGTCATGGTCACGTTCGAGGGCGACAACACGGTCATGGCGCTGCAGACGGCCAGCTACCTCGTGCGCAGCGTCGAGCGCCAGCGCCTCGGCCAGGCGCTCGCCGGCTCCGTGCAGTATCTGGACCGGTGCCGCGCGCTGTCCTCTTGGCGCGCGCGCTCGGCCAGCGACCTGGCCGACCCGGCGCAGCTCATGGAGGCGCTCGACTTCTACGCCGGCAGGCAGGTGCTGCGCGTCGCCGACAAGCTCCGTGGCCTCGAGCGCGACGCGGCGCTGCCGACGCCCCAGGCGCGATGGAACGCGTGCCAGGCCGAGCTCCTCGAGGCCGCGCGCGTGCACGTGGCCTACAACGCGGCCTCGCGCTTCGTGGACAAGCTGCGGAGCGGCGTGGACGCGCAGCTGGCGCCCGCGCTCTCGGCGCTCTGCGAGCTCTACGTGCTCGACGAGCTCGAGCGCGGGGCCGCCTTCCTGCTGCAGGAGGGCTTCCTGTCGCCGGCCCAGGCGCGGCTCGTGCACGACGAGCGGCTCGCCGCCTGTGCGCGCGTGCGCCGCGACGCCGTCCCGCTCGTCGACAGCTTCAACCTGAGCGACTTCGTGCTCGGCTCGAGCATCGGCGCCGCCGACGGCGACGTGTACGCGCGCATGCTGCGCGAGGTGGCGCCGCGCACGGGCGTCGCGCCGTACTTCGCCTCGGACATCAAGCCGATGCTGGACGGCGAGACGCTCGACGACGATGGAGAGTAGGGGGCGCTCCATGACGAGTTGGGGGCGCTCGCTATCGATCTCTATCTGTCTGTATGTGGGGGGGGGGTATGGGAAGGTGGGGTGCATTGGTGAGGGCGAACTGAAACCAGTTGAAGCGGAGAAGAACCGTCCTCAATTTAATTACAGTCCTCGTCCTCAATTTATCGGATTGAATACAAACACCAACTTCAACTTAAAACAATACATTATTAAATACAATTCAAGTCCGCATACTGATAACAAATAGATAAGAACACTACATCACGATGTATACTGAAATCAAATCCATGAAGGATCCATATCTCGGCGTCTCATTAGAATCCCCCCAATCCTCGACCGACCCCCTCGACCTTCCCGACGATGGCGCTGGCGCTGGACGCCGTGCTGCCGCGTCCAGTGCTCGTGGCGACGCTGGCGGTGGCGCTGCTGTCGCTGCTCATCGACCTGGCGCCGTCCGAGCTCGAGCTCGAGCCCGTGGACTTCGGCTTCTCGCTGCGCACGGCCGAGCAGCAGGCGCGGTACGAGTCCCGCGCGGCCGCGCTCCTGCGCTCGGACTCTGGCGCCGGCGTCTTCTCGCGCTTCGCCGAGGTGCTGCTGGAGGGCGAGGCGCTCGCGCCGGAGGACCTGGCCGTGTCCGCGGACGGCGTGGCCTTTACGGGGCTCGGCGACGGCCGCATCGTGTCCCTAACGCCCGACCCCAAGTCCCCAGACAAGCCGCTCGTGCTGCGCAACTGGACGCGCACGGGCCGCGACCTCGCGGGCTGCGGCTCGCCGGAGCTCGAGCCGGCGTGCGGCCGCCCCCTCGGGCTGCAGTTCGCGCCCGGCGCGCCGTTCGCGGCGTTCCTCAAGCGCATCCCGAGCGCCAGGCTCTTCGCCGGGGACCAGGTGCTGCTCGTGGCCGACGCGCACAAGGGGCTGCTGCTCGTGGACGCCGCGGGCCGCAAGACGCTGCTCTTCAGCCACGTGAAGGACCCGGCGACGGGCGAGCGCGAGCGCGTGCGGCTGCTCAACGGCGTCGCCGTGCCGCGCGACGGCCGCGCGGTCTTCGTGACCGAGTCCTCGCGCCGGTTCGCGCGCGACCAGGTCGTGCTCGAGTTCCTGGAGCGCAAGCCGACCGGCCGGCTGCTGCGCCTGGACCTGGACACTGGGCGCGTCAGCGTCGCGGCCGACGGACTCGCGTTCCCCAACGGCCTGGCCATGCTGGCGGACGCCGAGAGAGGAGGGCGCGAGGACGTGGTGATGGCGCTCAGCACGGCGCACAAGCTCGTCAAGTACTCGCTCGAGACGCGGCGCGTCGAGGACTTCGCCTTCCTGCCGAGCGAGCCGGACAACGTGGCCGTCGCCGTCGTCAACGGCAAGCCGGCGGTGCTCGTCGGGCTCGCGGCGCCGTCCACGGGCGTCGTCGGGCTGCTCAAGACGCGCGTCAAGACGCGCAAGGTGCTGAGTCTGCTGCCGCTCTGGGTCAGCCTCCTGTTCGTGCAGCGCAGCGGCAGCTTCGCCGTGCTGGACGCCGCGTCCGGCGACATCCAGCGCGTGTACGAGGACACGACGGGCAGGGCGTTCCTCGTCTCGGGGGTCAAGCGCTTCGGCGACTACTTCTACCTCCTCAGCTGGTCCCGCCACGCGCTCGCGCGGATCCCGGCCGCCGTGCTCGAAGAGGCCTAAGCTCCATCGTCTCGGGCGCTCCGCGCTGTCACTGCTGCTCCAGTATCACGCCTAGATCCCCAGGACGACCAACGCGCAGATCCCTTCTCCACGTGAGTGCATGTACATGTTCCTGCGTCCGCTCCACTACTCGCTGGGGGCTCACAGCCCACGGCTCAGGCCGCGCCGCTCCCGCCCAGCGCGTCGGCGACCAGCAGGTTCTCGACCGCCTGCGTCACCTTGCGCACGAGCCGGCGGTACGTGCCGAGCACGAGGTCCGTCATCTCGCCCACGCGCGCGCGCTGCTGCTCGCTCGACGCCGCGTTGGCCACCTCGGGCGTCACGTGCACCACGTTCTGCATGAGCGAGACCGCTGGCGGCGCTCGAGCGTGGCCGTCGCCGTCGTCCGCGTCCGCTCCCGTCATCGATGGCGAGACGGGGGTCACGATGCCCCAGCCGTCCTCGCGCAGCCGCACGTACATGGACCCGTCCATCTCGATCACGCTGCTCCAGACCGTGACGACCGGCGTCTGCTCGACGTACCGGCGCACGGACGCCTTGACCGACATGGTGAGGCTCGGCAGCAGCGCGGACGCGGCCGCGACGGGCTCGACGAAGCCGAAGTTGAGCGTGTTGGCGTCCACCTGGCGCGCCCAGCCCTTGGCGGCGTCCGCGCCCGAGTTGGAGAGCGTCATGCTGCGCCAGAGCGCGCGGTTCACGGCCTCGACGGCGAACGGCAGGCGGTGCGCGTTCGAGATCTCGAAGAACGTGCCGCGGTCGCTCGTGCGCAGCGCGCTCGTGCGCGGCCGCGCGTGGTCCGCGAAGTCCGTGGACGCCAGCACCGCGTCCACGCGCGCGTACAGGTCGTCCAGCTTGGCGTCCAGCTCCGCGAACAGCTGTGGACTCACTCGCGCGTCGACGGCCGCCGGCGCGATGGAGGACGCCGCGTCCATCCCCTCGATCCGCTGCGGACGCCACGCACGCACAGACACGGTGAGTGGTGGTGGGGACGAGGGCGGTGAGCACAAGTAGAGCGTCCTACCGCCATCTTGAGGTGCTGCTGGAGCGCCTGCTGCAGCTGCTGGGCCACCGAGAGCTGGCCCTCGAGCATGGAGCGCAGCTGCGCGTTCGTGGCGCGCGCGCTGTCGGCCTCCTGCCGCTGGTGCAGCGCGATCATCTCCCACTCGGCGTCCCCCTCCTGGGCGGCCGACGACTCGCGCGGACGCGGAGGGTCCCCTGCGGCTCCTCCTGCGGCTGCGGATGGGGACGGAGACCCGGGTGAGCGCAGCGCCGAGAGCTGCAGCTCGAGCTCCGCCACGGCCGCGCGTAGGTAGTCCAGCTCGTCCTTGGGCCGCTTGCGCCGCTTCTTCTTGCGCGCCGGCGGCTGGAGCGTGTCCGCGGACTGGGCCGCGGCCAGCGGCGCGGAGGACGCGGACGCGGACGTGTCGTCCGACGGCGGCGGCGTCCCGTCCTCCTCGCCGTCCTCCTCCTCCTGCGGCGACTGGCCCAGGGGCGAGAGCGGAGAGATCGCGGCCGCAGCGGACGGAGCTTGAGCCGCGGACGGAGCTTGGGACGCGGCCGGACAGGGGACAGGGGCCTCCCCGCCCGCACCCGCGGCCGCCGCCGTTTGCGGCGGAGAGTTGATCAGCAGCGTGAACAAGTCATCCAGCTCGTCGACGCTCCCGCGGCGCCCCAGCGCGCCCGAGGACGCGTCGTGGAGGCCCAGGCCGTGGCCGAACGGATGCTCGGCCGCCGGGGCCGCCGGGGGCGCAGGGAGCGGGTCCAGAAGCCACTCGTCCGAGTCCGACAGCGGCTCCATCGCCATGTCGACGGGGCCGGTGCCGGACGAAAATGCGTGCGGTGAGTGCGCGTCACTTTTATATGTAAAACCTTCTATATCCAATATTTAGGGTATAATCAATGTTTTGAATACTGGATAAATGGTAGTCCCGATTATGAGAAATGTACCTCCGATACGTAATCCGCCCATCCGCTTCCATACCATTACTCGACGGGGAACGCGACGCCCGTGAGCTGCTCGCTGACGGACCAGAGCCGCTCGGCGTCCTCGAGCGAGTAGCTCTGCGGGCTGGACGCCACCACGCGCGGGTAGCCGTAGAACTCCATGAGTCCGTGCGGGCCGATAAACTCGCCGCCCTGGACCTGCGGGTCGGTCGCCGCGCACAAGATGTCGAGCGCGCCCATGGCGTTCGACTGGGCCCAGGGCAGCCAGTGCACGAAGCGGATGGCGGCCCGCACAACAAGGCTGCTGTACGTCTCGAGCAGGTTCGGCAGCAGGTTGCTCTCGGTCACGCCCGGGTGGCAGGCGACCGAGAGCACGTCCGCGACGCCCGCGACCTGCAGCCGCCGGTGCAGCTCGTACGCGAACAGCAGGTTGGCCAGCTTGGACGCGCGGTAGGCGCCCATGGCGTCGTACGCCGGCGGCTTGGCGCTCAGGTTGCCAAAGTCCAGCGCGCTGCCGTGGTGCGAGATGCTGCTGATGCTCACCACGCGCGCCGGCGGCGGCGCCTCCTCCTCCCCGCCACTGTCCGTGACCTTGCGGCGCATGCGCGGGAACAGCAGCGCCGCCAGCGCGAAGTGGCCCAGGTGGTTCACGCCGAACTGCTGCTCGAAGCCGTCCGAGGACTCGCCGTAGCGGACCGCCTTGACGCCGGCGTTGAGCACCAGCAGGTCCAGCCGAAGGTGCCGGGCCTCGAACGCTTCAGCGAACGCCCGGACGCTCGTCAGGTCGCCCACGTCCAGCAGCATGAACTCTGCGGCCCCGGACAGCTCGCCCAGCTCGGCCAGCTCGCTGTTGATCGCGGACGCGGCCGCAAGCCCGCGCTCCTCGCTACGGCACGCCAGCACCACGAGCGCGCCGGCGCGAGCCAGAGACCGCGCGGTCGCGAAGCCCAGGCCGGCGTTGGCGCCCGTGACGACGGCCACGCGCCCGTCCTGGCGCGGCATGAGCGCCTCGGTCCATTGCGTCGACGACGGAGGCATCCTGGACGCTGAATATACTTGAAGTTTGTATGTGTTTGGGAGTCTAGTGTGGTCTTGACTGTGAGCTCGCCGATTGAGGAATGGCACGGTTTGATTTGACAACCATGGCTGCTGACGTGCGTTTGTTGAAAGGTGATTGGTGGAAAAGGGGGATGGAGATGCGTCATCTGGACTTTGATTGGATAAAATAGAGTTGATGCATCATGGAGCTCTTCGCCCTATTGTTCGGGCCTATAACACTTACCTAGACTACAGCTAGGCTGGCAGGTCTCCTTGGTGCGGGCATCACCAATAGGCAGAGCGCAGGGCGTCTGCCAGTTCTCCAGCTTCCTCGCGCCGTTGGGGTCGAAGCGACCGCAGCCGACTGCGCGCTGGCTCCCGCGTCGCCGTCCGGACGTGCTCTTGGACCTCCATTCGCTGCGTCGACCCTTGCGCCTCCCGCTTGCCCGCCGACGCTTGCGCCGATGGGGCCGAGTGTGCAGGAAGCAGGCCGAAGTGGAACGCGAGCAGGTCCTCCGTCGCCGCCTGGTCGAACTGGGATGTCAGCCCGTCGCCGCCTTGGTCCTCTGCTCAGCGCGCCTGGCCGGCGCGGGGTCGCAGCTACAGCCTCTGACTGAAAGTCGCTTGGTTCCCCGCGCCTTGGACTGGCCAGGCGGCGCTGGCTGGCGTTGCTTGGCCACTTGATCCGGAGACTCCCGCTTCCTTCTTCGCCCGCCGATGCGACGGTTGCTCTGCCGGGGCGAGCCCACACGCTGGCTGCGACAGGGGTTCTTGCTCAAGGCCAATTGAAGATGAATGCCCGTTCCCAACGAAGATAAAATGGACGTAAAGTTCCCCACAGCGCTGCTAGGTGCTCGACAACTGAGTGACGTTGGATTTTCATCAGTGCACAATCTCGGCGAAATCCTTCTTCGTTAAAGTGCAATGCAACCGATTCTCGCTGTCGCTTTAGGCAGCACGCGCGAGCTCTGACGCCCGGCTTTTCCGCATCTGAGTGAAGCTCGGGTGGCTGAAAGCCGCTGGCTGCTGGCCAAAGCCGCTGAAGCCGCCGCCACCACCGGCAGCGGCGCCGCCGAAGCCTCCACCAGCACTGGCAGCAGTAGCAGCTGAAGAGGCGGCGGCTGACGCAGCGTTAAGGCCGGATGGAGCACCAAACGCCGAGGCGCCTCCGAGCGAAGACGCCGAGCCAAACGCCGGAGCGGTCGCCCGCCAACCGAGAGTCGATGCCAAATTATCATAATTGGCACGATATCAGCGCGCGCTAGGTTTGAGTGCATTGAAGTGACGTAAAGATCGGCCTCGAGCAGATGGTACACCGGATGTGGTACGTAATACAAAGCTGAAGACGTTTCCGGGACGACAAACACTCCTATACTACACAAAATGAAAACATTATTGAAAACAG